>SJYO01006231.1:29950962-29989413 GCA_006410555.1 Capra ibex
GCTTCTAGTACCGTAGACCAGGGTAGTGAAGTACCCTTTATCTACCCCTTTGTCACCTTTGTCACAGTCTGAAATAAAAAACCCGAGGTTTTAGTGACGTCTACCACTAACGTCGGTACTTTAATTCTGCGAATGAGGAACCTTCTTTTCAATACTGGTTGGATATATCGTATAAGTTTTCGTCTCTGTAATGAAACGGTTGTTTCCAGACAGATCAGTTCCGATACCAAAAAGGTCACCAGTACGTACCTACGCTCTCAACCTGACATTTCTTTCGACTCGTGGCTTCTCAACTATGAAAACTTGTCACCACAATCCCTTCTGAGAACTCTCAGGGAACCTGACGTTCCTCTAGGTTGGTCAGGTAAGACTTCCTCTAGTCGGGACCCACAAGAAACCTTCCTTACTACGATTTCGACTTTGAGGTCATGAAACCGGTGGAGTACGCTTCTCAACGACGTAACCTTTTTCTGAGACTACTACCCTCCCTAACCCCCGTCTTCCTTTTCCCCTGCTGGTTCCTACTCTACCGACCTACCGTAGTGGCTGAGCTACCTGCACTCAGACCCACTTGAGACCCTCTACCACTACCTGTCCCTCTGGACTGTACGACGCTAAGTACCCCAACGTTTCTCAACCTGTCCTGACTCGCTGACTTGACTTGACCATGAATAAGAGAGGAAACCATATAGATACGATTATTACTGAAGACAAAAAGATCGTGTATATTAAGATATTACATTTTAAGGATTAAGAAGTGTTATAGGTCTATGGTTTCTCTTATCATCTATAGTCCTTTCATTTGTCACGGGATGAGTTGAAGTGTTTCCATTTCTGTAAGGACGAGCCAATCTGGAATCAGAAAGGAAGGAAAGAGGGAGAGAGGGAAAGACAGAAGGATAGAAGTAAAAATTTTACACAATAAAACAATTATATTTTAAGTTTTTATGATATCTTTAAAATTTTTTCTTTTCGTGTCTCTTCTTTTATTTTTAGTTATTACTTTGTTTGGTATCTATAATCGTATGATTACAAAAAGAAGTAGAGAAAAGTAGAAAAAATCTATGAGTACACACACACGTGTATACGTATATGTGTGTACATGAAGATATGTAAAATATTATTTTCACTATATATATATATAAAACACTCGACTAAGAAAGATATTGGTGTATATTGACTTATCAAAAACTCGGGTTAAACTTTAATTATCGTGAATATGTAATCACTTTGACTCAGGGAGATTTTGACTCAAGGGAATGGTCAAAAATTAATTAAAAAGATAGGTTTGAAATAAGGGAATGAACAGGGGAGACTGGAGTCAGGACACGATTGACTTGTGATTAGTTGGTCTCAGTCTACTAGTTTTGACGACAACGTCTATTGTAACAATTACATGATTTTAACGAGAATATCTATCATAGTAATTGTATTTTTGAGTCCAACAAAGGGACCCCTTTCTCCTCGATTATCTAGGGACCCGGTACCTAGTGGACTCTTAACATTTGTTCTCTGTAGACTTGATTTTGTCGTCAATTCTTTACTGTGTCTTAACATTTTACTACTAATAAAGATAGGAGAAACGAGAAGGGGAAATTTTTCAGGGGATTTAGTTTCTGGTTAAATCTCACAGACACTCTGTCTCTGGACAGAGGGTAAGGGAACGAACCTTGTGACGTTATTTGTAACACGAAAAAAATGACTTGGACCACAGTCATCTAATGAAAACGTCACGAAGCCCAATCGTCTGAACTCAAGTCAAACCAATGTACCGTAATTAACGGATGACAGAAGTGAGATTCAATTTGGTGACTGGATATGATACGGTGTAGGTGTATATTTTTAAAAGTTCGCTCTCTCTCTCTCCGCCCTTTTCTTTTCCTTCTTTCTTCCCTTCCTTTCTCTTACTCTCTTTCTTTCTTACTTTCTTTGTTTTCTATTTATTGTTATGTACATTCGAAGAGACCACCGAGTCAACTATTTTTTAGGTGGAGGTTACGTCCTCTGAGTCCGAGTCAGAGACCCAACCCTTCTCGGGGACCTCTTCCTTTACCGTTGGGTGAGGTCATAAGAACGGACCCTTTAGGGTTCCTGTCTCCTCGGACCGTCCGATATCAGGTACGTCAACGTTTCTCAACCTGTACTGAATCTTTGATTTAGTACATTTACCATTCCTAAAGTGATAACCATTAAAGTTTTATCGAGTAAACTGATCTAAGAAGAAAAAGTTACGTAAAAGTATGAAACATAACGTTAAGAAACTTTAATATAGAAAAGATATTGTATCAAGTAGATAGAGGTTTCTCTTGATTTATTTTTTCCTTTTTAAAGGAATACAAAGGAAGTGTTTATGTTTTTTTTTTCCATACCTATAACTTGTTTCTCTTTTAAGTTTCTAACGTATTGAGTGTTATTTTACGAACTACAATTTTTATGGCTCATAACTTTGATTGAAAGAGTTGGATAGTCTTGAAATTCAAATGTAAAATTTATCTAATAAACTGTCAGGAACTTATAAGTTTTATCCTTTTTATAACTATTTACTCCATATGTTAAAGAATTAGAGGTCTGTCTTATGAATCAACTTAATCGTTCAAAAGTGTTTATAAGAATAAGTAAGAAATTAAATTCTTGTATACGAGGGTTACCAGTGTTATATGATCAACCTGTATCTATAAAATTACAAATTTTTGATGTACTATAGATATATATATTCATATATATATATATGTGATTAAAAATTTTAATAGATGTCTCTTAAAGTTCGAAACCCTTGTCTAATTTCTAAAGTTTTCGCTTAATTAAAATCTTCGTAGATGGTTTAAGATAAAAGTTTCTTTCTTAAACTTACTTCTTTACTTACGCATGACGTGTGAAACGGTTTTGGTTATCAATCACTAAGTCGGTTTCATGTATGAGTCTATTGTAAACTTATGTTTATTGATAAAATTACTATTAAAACTACAATTAACACAATACCTTTTTGTTTGAATTTCTATTCCTACAAATACCGTATCAAAATTTTTCCACATTTATCGAAAATTGTATTTTACATATAAACGTAACTAACCTGATATTATCATGTCCAGGTACACATACATATGCACACACTCACACACACACACGTGAGTCAGGAAGTCAGAACAGACTGGGAAACACTGGGGTACCTGACATCGGAGGATCCAAGAAGACAGGTACCTTTAAAGATCCGTTCTTGTACCCTCAACCAACTGTAAAGGATAATTTTTTGTTACGTCACATCGTTGAGTAAATTAATAATCGTTGAATTCTGAACTCTTATGATCGTGCCCTTAATACTAGTATAAGGGTCCTGTATCCAATAGAGAAAGAAACGAGGTGGTCCTCTAAGAAAGACTTTACGGAACCGACACTTGTAAGAAGGGTGACATTTCCTTCATCAAGAATAAGACAGATTAACTTACTCGGAAAAACTAAGGTAAGTATGAGTTTAACCAAAAGAATTTTTCGTTGTTTTTGTTGTGTAATTTTTTTTTACGATCAATAAGTTCGTAAATAATATTTATATACAAGTGGGTTTAATGTTCTTTTCTTATATCGTACGTTGTGAAATCTAGACTTGTGACTAATAACCTCTCATATACACACTTATACACAATACACACAGAAAAAACTTTAAACTTATCAACCATCCTAAATCTCTATGTGTCTATGTTGTTGAAATTTTTAATCAACGAAAAGTGTGTGTGGGGGTGGATGTGTGTATAAACTACGGTAGTGCTCGAAGGGGTTTACGTATAAAATCAAAAGTAAGTATTTGTTTACTTTATTCGTATAATGTACTATAGTTTCGTAGGTCGTTGAGATTCCCCTTTTATTGGTCAGTTTTATCCTACTACTACTATTTGATAATGTAAAAAGAACATAAAATTTTATGTTCTATCTTTTTATCAAAAGAATTGACTTTTAACTTCTAAAGTATGTTACTTTATTCAGTGGTGAACCTCGTTTGTACTTCTCCTGACTTTTCCTGTGTCCCTTTTTAGTAGTCTCTTTTTCCGTTTTCCTCTTCGCTTTGTTTTTAGAGTACGTCTTACCTCTCGCTTTACTCAAACTACCGAAATTAATTTACATTTCCTTTATCACCTCCCCCCCTCCCCTTCCTTTTGAAGTTATCACGGTCATTTTCTAACAGATTCTTCCACTGTCTTGAATTAGGATAGTTGTAGAGTAAACGTATAGGTATCATTTTTTATTGTTACCATAAGAACACTGGTTTTTATATACGTTTCGTCAGTAACACTATCAAGTCATCGATAAAAACTTTACCTTTAAAGGAATGTTAAACTTTGTCGAGGAAGAAGTTTTGTGGTTTTCCGTAGTCGGAGATGAAATCTGATGTCTCGGAAAAAAGTTACACTATACGACCTAAATTGGTATCATAAGGGAAATCTCCGTTTTAAATGGGGACAGACATTTTTTTACTACTAAAAAAAAAAAGATACACATAAACTCTGACGATATTTGTAGACTTTACAGATTAATTTTTTTTACGTAGTCACGTCACTTCACTATGTAGATACAGTCAAACGACGAATACCGTTACACCAAAAAAAAAAAAAAAAAAAAAAAAAANAAAAAAAAAAAAAAAAAAAAGAAAAAACGTTCGGGACGTTCCACCCTCCACCCCACCCCCCCTCCGCCTTTATTAATATAGAGTTCACCTTTTCGACTCATTAAAATAGTAGTCATAGCATAAGTGTATTTGGAGACTAACAAATGATGATCAACACTGGGGGAAGTGACTACCGACATATTTGAGTGTAAGGACGGTGTCTAACACACGAAGATAAGTCGTGATTGTAAAATTATTCTTTTTTTACAATTTATGGTTTCATTATCTACTCGTAAGGAGATTTTCGGTTAAAGTAATTTATGGTAGCCATAATTAGAAAGATTTAGAATTAATGTCGGAAAACTGTATAATGGGGGGTAAACTGGAAAAGACAAGTTAAGGTCATTTCTTGACATCCTATCTGTCCCTATGGTCGGGTACATTTGGATGTCTTTACGTAGTAAAATTACGAAGACTCGTTCACCCCTAACACTGGGTTTACTATAAAATAAGTCCTCAGTCACTCTAATGTAAAAAAAAAAGGACTCCTAGGTGGTTCAAGTTAGACAAACCTCTAATTCCTTAGGTTTTATTCTCCAGGATTCAGCCTCGTCTACTTCGCGATTTTTGGCCCCGGAATTTTTTGTGTGTTTTTTTAGATAACGACTTCTTGTTTTGAAGGACTTGATCTATACAGGGTGTTTCACATTTTTGTTAATCATTACCGTCGGACATTAGGTTGTTGAACTTCAAGTCAACTTCTCATCCCTGACCGTCGAGGTTCTAATTTTTTCATTACTAAGACGATAATTCGGTGTAAACGTGGTTAGTTATCGAGTTTTCGTAGACGTAAAACGATCTAGATGACTTATTCGTGTTCGTTTTAGAAACTCGTTTCCCCCGTATCGTTTGAAAAATATCCGAGTGTATTTCCTAGAACTGATGGTCCTTAGTTTTTAAACTTACCGTTCAATAAGCCGTTAAGAGAAAAGAGTACAAAAGGAGAAAAAATATAGGGTGTGTGACACTAAAGTAAATAAAAAAATTTAAAATTTTATAAACGTAAAAATAAAGGAACAGAAACAAGGGAAAAAAAAAAGGGGGGTTTTTTAATAGAAGTATATGGAATCGAAATGACCAGACAGAGAGGGAAGTAAAAAAACAAAAAGTCTTCATTTGACGATTCTTTTACCTTTCTTACGTGTTTCATGTTCTTAATTATCACATTTATTAAAATTTTAATAGTTACAAAGGACATTCTAGATGGAAATTTAAAATTTATGTTCAACCTGTTAGATTTCACTATCTAATGGTGATAACTCCTCTACTAGTGTCAAAGTATTAAAGTCTCGTGTAGTTATTTTTGTAATTTTTATAGGTGTTTTAGACGAGATAGACCCTTCTTCGGATACTAAGGTCTACACATTGTGACTCGCATTTTGACCCTATAAATTAACTACGAATACGAACAACGCGAACAAGGATCAGTAAGTCAGTAAAGGTTGAGAAACACTGGGTGACCTGACATCGGGTGTCCGAAAAGACAGGTGTCCTAAAAGTCCGTTCCTATGACCTTACCCAACGGTAAAGGAGAAGACCCCTAGAAGGACTGGGTCCCTGACTTGGACGTAGAAGACACAAAGGACGTAACCTCCGTCTAAGAAATAGATGACTCGGTAACCCCTTCGGGTCTATAAACACTATCACAGAAAATTTACTTTAACACTAAAGAACTAAGGAACGAAAATATATTCGTTACCTTTTTCTACACGATTCTTTCTTTTCAGATATCGGTTACCTTAACCTTTGAACTTCCGACAAAGACGGTCGGACAGGATTCCTGTGGTTTACATCAATATTTCACAATACAACCTATTTACAAAAGAAGTGAAACATTGCACTTCGGTCAGAAATTAAAACTTGGTGACATCGGAATGTTTGACTATTTCATTGATTTTATATAATCCTCCTACTTCTCTACCAAGTGTCAGACGAAAGACATTGGACTTTTTAGTGGGAAAGGGAATTATACTTTTATCCCTACCACAGGAGTCACACACTTTAATACGGTAAAATCTAAATAAACAATCCAAAGTAGAAATCAGATTGAAGAGGGTGACGGAAAAATTTTTCTTCAATAAGACGTCCATTATGTTTCTAGTATTTACAATTATATCTTAACATAACAATGACTTAGGTAATCGTTAACAAATGACTCCGAATAAAACTATCCGTGCGTAAATGTTTATAATGGATGAAATTAAAGTGTTATTCAGATTCTGTTCTGTCTCTCTTAAAATGACGATTGTAAAGATGATAAATGTGTCACTCCGAACCTCTCGTACATAATAGGGGGTACAGGATGTCAAAGATTCCCAGCCTCAGTCTTGGCCTTAGGTCCAGACGTCCCGAGGTGTTAAGTGTACCAATTCGATTGGTGATGTTACATGACTGAAAGACCAATAAAATCCAACTAAAGAAGGACCAGACCTCTGGATCAGGGGTACTTTGTAAATAAACCCCAGTGACTTGACGACTCGACCAACGGTACAGATCAACCTTAGACCTCACAAAACCTTCCTCCAGTAAAGTCTCCCCTAACAAAAGTCTACTTCCCAAACAACTCCTTCGTCCGTCTCGGACTTTTACTCAAAGTCTTTTAAAGTACTCTAGGTGACCCTACTTTTCGTGTCCTCCGTTAAAAGGTACACGTGTGTGTCAGGCTTAAGAAGAACAATCCAGACTGTACCTCGTGGTAAAGGTATTACGTGTAATTATTCCGTTAAAAGAACCCTTTTATTAGTCCTGACGGACGTACCGAATAAGTTGAGCTAAAGGTACCCCTATATCGTCAAACCACGTGAGACTTCTTACTACCTTGGGAAGATGTCGTCCCGAGAATTGACCCTCCAAGTGACGACTGGAAATTGTATATAAAAAATATCGAAGGGAATTTAGGTGTCACACCGCTTTTGTTGGAAGGACGAGAAGTCGAGAGATCCCGAATACACGAGTACAACGCGATCAGTACAACGTAATCTACAATATTGATTTTCCTTGAGTCCACTACGTAGTATTACTCTTTGGGATCCTCCTCTTTAGCTTTCCTCCTTTACTGTCCACCTCACGTTTCTTGAGTCGTGGAACTTTAATGTCTGTTTACTAAGAGTACCTCTAAGGGAGGGTAATAGAGTACTACGACTCCCGCATGGTAAACTAAATTAAGATCTGTGAAAGGACCCAGAGGTCCTCCATGAAATAATTCGTGTCTTACAGATATTTCTACTTGAGTTGTCCTAGGAACGGGAGACTCCCGACTATTAGTTCACCTTCTCTTTCGGTACGTGCGTTTCTCGATATGACTAAAAATGTATCACCAAGTTTTGTACCTAAACCGAAGATTATCTGAGACTCAACGCATGACGGAGACGAAAAATAATCGAGACTCTAGAACTAGTTTAACAAATAGGATTCATAGTCAAAGGAATAGACTTTCTGCCGTTACGATTGTAGTGAATTATCCTAACAAAAGTGCTTCCTGACTCGGACCACAGACTGAGTATGTGAGTGAGACATTAGAACATTATTATGACAATCTTCATGTGGTTATTATTATTATTTTCCGTCGGACCCAACTCATCCACTTTATTCTACAACATTCCACAACACTCACATCTCTTTTCGTTCCTCGTTAAGAATTAGTCCAATCTCTTCAGTAATATCTAGTCTGTCATTAAGAATTTTGTTCTGACACTTTCACCCTTCTTAAAGTTATCTTTATTTGTCATAACTACTACCTTTACAGTTTGTTTTTTTCTTCAACACCTTTATCTTTACTGTCTGCACACGTAACTTCTCCCTTTAGTAGACTAGTCGTACTCTTACACCCGTTCCGACACTTAAATCCATCTGGTTTACAACCTCCTAGCATATATTCTGTTATTTGTGGTTTAATATAGAATTTCATCAACTACAAACATTTTATCTACAAAAGATCTTATAATTGTATCAAGAAGATTTTATTGTAGACACTATTAACCCCTCTCCGACCTAATTTGTTTCAGTTGTCTACAGAATCGACATCCTTAAAAGTAACGGAAATTTTTCGGTCACACGTAACCTAACCCCTATGTCATGTGTTCCTGAACAAGATTTTAAGGTGTCTTGTAAAAACACACCATGTCAGTAAATCTTTTTGTTAAACCTTTTACGAAAAGGTTTCTGTTTCCTTTTCGAAATTCTCTGAAACTCGTGTTATCACCGTAAATAGACCAAAGTACATACAAATTGACTCTTTAGACGTTTAGTAGTCACCCATGTTTACTTTACTAAAAAAAAGAAGTTGACAACTAAAGTGGGGACAGTTCAAGGGGAGAGACTGATAAATGTTATAGAACTCCTCCAAGATGTTATAAGACCTATTCAAAACTATAATGTCAAAACCCGATAGGTTAAATTCTAAGATTAGAAAATTGACTAAGGAGGATGAAGAATATCAGAGTTTACGTGAATCACACACTCCCACACTTCTTCTCTTTTTTCAGTTGAGGAGAGAATTAAGGAACTCCGACCTCGAGGTAGTCCTAAGGGACCATCGAGTCGACCATTTCGTAGGTGGACGTTACGTCCCCTACACCCGAGCTAGGAACCTAACCCTTCTAGGATACCTCTTCCCTTGGGTGAGGTCATAAGACCGGACCTCAAGGTAGTAAAATAACTGATTGTGATAATTACGAGGACACCCCGCCCATAGGAATTGGACCGAGAGTATTCATGTTCCTCCATCTAGTAGTCTCCGGAAGTATGGTAGAGTTGTAAAAGGACTAGGAAATGATACCCTCGAACTTGAGGTCCGGTAAAGAAAAGAGGTAGAGGGTTGTGTTCAACGACACCGGATAGTCCCACCCCTCGGTTGTCCTACCGAATTCGATCGTTGAAGGGAGTACAGATGAACTGGATGACCTTTAAACGTAGGAACGATTCTGTCATCCGTACGTCCGATAAGTTCCCGTAAAGTGGTCGACAGAAAAGAGGTAAGTCTAACCGTACCCAAGTCTGGTCATTTGTATGATGATTTCTTCTCTAGGTTGTTCGTTTGTTCCCCTAAACGTTCTCCGAATAACCATTTCTTGGGTGGACGGTTACGTCCTCTACACCCAAACTAGGTACCCATTCCTTCTAGGGTACCTCTTCCTTTTCCGTCGGGTGAGGTCATAAGGACGGACCCTTTAGGGTACCTGTCTCCTCGACCACCCTATGTCAGGTACTTGAGTGTTTTCTTAGTCTGTGTTGAATCTCTACTTCGTTGTTGTCGTTGATCTCTTCTCTTCCTTACGATCAAAGTGGAAGAGTGACTTTAAAAGTTGGAAATAAATGGACCTCAGTGAAAATGGGTGGAGTTCGTGTATAGATGAACTGAGAAATTCTTTCTTTATACGAAACATCTCTTCTTCTTTGATAAGATAAGTCAAGTTAAGTCAAGTCAGCGAGTCAACACAGACTGAGAAACGTTGAGGTACCTGACGTCGTACGGTCCAGAGGGACAGGTAGTGGTTTAAGACCTCGAATGAGTTGAGTACGGGTATCTCAACCACTACAGTAGGTTGGTAGAGTAGGAGACAGTAGGGGAAGAGGAGGACGGAAGTTAAAAAGGGTCGTGGTCCCAGAAAAGGTTACTTAGTCAAGAAGTGTAGTCTACCGGTTGCATAACCTCGAAATGGAAGTCGTAGTCAGGAAGGTTACTTATAAGTCCTGACTAAAGGAAATCTACCTGACTAACCTTGAGGAACGTCAGGTTCCCTGAGAGTTCTCAGAAGAGGTTGTGGTGTCAAGTTTTCGTAGTTAAGAAACCACGAGTCGAAAAAATATCAGGTTGAAAGTGTAGGTATGTACTGACGACCTTTTTGGTATTGAAACTGATCTACCTGGAAACAACCGTTTCGTTGTTTATACGACAGATCCAACTAAAAATTATACGACATATCCAATGAGAATTAAAAGAAGGTTCCTCGTTCACAGAAAATTAAAGTACCGACGTTAGTGGTAGACGTGACTAAAACCTCGGGGAGTTTTATCAGACAGAGACAAAGGTGACAAGGAGGTAGATAAACGGTACTTCACTACCTTGACCTACGGTACTAGAATCAAAAGACTTTCAACTCGAAATTTCGGTTGAAAAGGTGAGAGGAGAAAGTGAAAGTAGTTCTCCGAAAAATCAAGAGGAAGCGAAAGATGGTATTCCCACCACAATAGACGTATAGACTCCAATAAATATAAAGAGGGTCGTTAGAACTAAGGTCGAACACGAAGAAGGTCAGGTTGTAAAGAGTACTACATGAGACGTATTTTCAATTTATTCGTCCCACTGTTATATATCGGAACTGCATGAGGAAAGGACTAAACCTTGGTCAGACAACAAGGTACAGGTCAAGATTAACCACGAAACACTGGACGTATGTCTAAAGAGTTCTCCGTCCAGTCCACTAAACCATAAGGGTAGAGAAAGTCTTAAAAGGTCTCAAACAACACCAGGTTTGTTATTTTCCCAAACCGTATCAGTTATTTCGTCTTTATCTACAAAAAGACCTTGAGAGAACGAAAAAACTACTAGGTTGTCTACAACCGTTAAAATAGAGCCAAGGAAACGGAAAAATTTTATGTCGAACTCGTAGACCTTCAAGTGTCAAGTGCATAACAACTTAGAACCGAACTTCTTAAAACTCGTAATGGAACGATCGTACACTCTACTCACGTCAACACGTCCTCAAACTCACAAGAAACCGTAACGGAAAGAAACCCTAACCTCACTTTTACCTGGAAAAGGTCAGGACACCGGTGACGACTCAAAAGGTTAAAACGACCGTGTAAGTCACTCATCTCGTGAAAGTGTCCAAAAGTCTAAACTTTATCGAGTTGGACTTAAGGTAGTGGAGGTGATCGAAACAAACATCACTACGAAGGATTCACTACGGGTGAACTGAAACGTAAGGTCCTACAGAACGACATCCATCACTAGTGTGGTAGTACTAATAGACCCAATACTTCTAGAAAAAACATATCAAGACGACTCATAAGAACGGTGGAGAAGAATTATAGAAGACGAAGACAACCCAGGTATGTTAAAGACAGGAAATAACACGGGTAGAAACGTACTTCACAAGGGAACCTTAGAGATTAAAAGAACTTCTCTAGAGAACAGAAAGGGTAAGATGACAAAAGGAGATAGTTAACAATAGTAATATAACAAAAGGACACAGTTAACGATCCGTCCAACTATTCTTCAGGTCTCAGGCACTCCTCCTCTCTCCACAAACCCCGAGATTTCCTCCTCTATCCCCAGACCTCAAGAGTTCCTCCTCTTTTCCTGTTTACAAGAAAAAAAAAAAGAGAGAGAGATGTCTGGAATCAGAATCAGTGTATTTTACAAAGAAAGAAATTTGGACCTTGACCACTAGTGTGTTGTTTGTTGAGTCAAATTTGAGATATGATTCCTAATATATTTTTGTTACATAGGACGAACTCCTGTCAAAAAGGAAGGACATTTGGAAGATTAGGACAATAGAATTTTGAATATAATACCCTCACCCAGACCATTCTAGAAAATAACAATATAAGATTAGGACAATGGAATTTTACATTTAACACCCTCACCCAGACCATTTGAAAATCTGAAACTCTGTAAGAAAACTAAATAACATTATTGATTACTTTTTTCCACTCGATAAAGTTTAGGATTTTCTATTACGACACTTTCATGACGTGAGTTGTACGGACGTTTTTGAGTCGTCACCGGTGTCCTGACCTTTTCAAGTCAAAAGTAAGGTTAGGGTTTCTTTCCGTTATAGTTTCTTACGAGTTTGATGGCGTGTTAACGCGAGTAGAGTGTACGATCATTTCATTACGAGTTTTAAGAGGTTCGGTCCGAAGTCGTTATACACTTGGTACTTGAAGGTCTACAAGTTCGACCAAAATCTTTTCCCTCTCCTTGGTCTCTAGTTTAACGGTTGTAGGCGACCTAGTACCTTTTTCCTTCTGTCAAAGTCTTTTTGTAGATAAAGACGAAATAACTGATACGGTTCCGGAAACTGACACACCTGCTGTTATTTAACACCTTTTAAGACTTTCTCTACCCCTATCGTCTGGTAGACTGGACGGAGAACTCTTTGGATATACGTCCAGTCCTTCGTTGTCAATCTTGACCTGTACCTTGTTGTCTGACCAAGATTTATCCTTTTCCTCATGCAGTTCCGACATATAACAGTGGGACGAATAAATTGAAGATACGTCTCATGTAGTACTCTTAGTGACCCGACCTTCTTCGTGTTCGACCTTAGTTCTAACGTCCCTCTTTATAGTTATTGGAGTCTATACGTCTACTGTGGTAGGAATACCGTCTTTCACTTCTCCTCGATTTTTCGGAGAACTACTTTCACTTTCTCCTCTCACTTTTACACCGTATTTCGAGTTGTAAGTCTTTTGATTCTAGTACCGTAGACCAGGGTAGTGAAGTACCCTTTATCTATTCCTTTGTCACCGACTGAAATAAAAAACCCCGAGGTTTTAGTAACGTCTACCACTAACGTTGTTACTTTAATTTTCTGTGAGGAACCTTCCTTTCGATACTGGTTGGATCTATCGTATACGTTTTCGTCTCTGTAATGAAACGGTTGTTTCCAGGCAGATCAGTTCCGATGCCAAAAAGGTCACCAGTACATACCTACACTCTCAATCTGACACTTCTTTCGACTCACGACTTCTTAACTACGAAAACTTGACACCACAACCTCTTCTGAGAACGTCGGAGGACTTGACGTTCCTCTGGGTTGGTCAGGTAAGATTTCCTCTAGTCAAGACCCACAAAAAACCTTCCTGACTACAATTTCGACTTTGAGGTTATGAAACCGATGGAGTACACTTCTCAACTGAGTAACCTTTTCTGAGACTACGACCCTCCCTAACCCCCGTCCTCCTCTTCCCCGGCTGTCTCCTACTCCACCAACCTACCGTAGTGGCTGAACTACCTGTACTTAGACTTACTTGAGGCCCTCAACCACTACCTGTCCCTCCGGACCGCACGACGTTAAGTACCCCAGCGTTTCTCAGTCTGTACTGACTCACTGACTTGACTTTACTTGACTTGGACTTACTTTTTTCATATATTGAGGGAACAAATCTGATCACTCCCGCCGTGAGAGGTAGGGGGAAGACTACAGATACAGTCTTCAAAAGAGACAGGGAAAAAGTGAAACTATTTTGAGACGATGTGTTTTCGAGAACTCACTAGTTCCGACCAGGACCTGGTCTTCGATTAAGAAGTCTTTAGTGTTCAGGTTGTAACAAGTGACATTCGATAGTTATAATGGTTACGACATGAGGGTTGTTCCGGACCTTGGTACTTTCAGGGAAAGAAAAGAAGATGTCAGAAGGGACCATCGACTCTGTCATTTCTTAGACGGACGTTACGTCCTCATAGCCCAAGTTAAGGACCCAGTCCTTCTAGGAGACTTCTTCCTTTACTGTTGGGTAAAATCGTAAAAACGGACCTCTTAGGGTACCTGTCTCCTCGGACCACCCGATGTCAGGTACCCCAGTGTTTTTTAACCTGTACTGACTCATTGATTATATGTGTAGATGAAAATATAGGACACGCTTATTCTTTCCTCGAGTCAGTCAGTCAAGTCAGCAAGTCAGTACAGGCTGAGAAACGCTGGGGTACTTAGTGTCGTGTGGTCCCGAGGGACAGGTAGTGGTAGAGGGTCCCAAGTGAGTCTGAGTACAGGTGACTCAGTCACTACGGTAGGTCGGTAGAGTAGGAGACGGCAGGGGAAGAGGAGGACGGGGATTAGGGACGGTCGTAGTTTCAGAAAAGGTTACTCAGTTGAGAAACGTACTCCACCGGTTTCATGACCTCAAAGTCGAAATCGTAGTAAGGAAGGTTTCTTTAGGGTCCCGACTACAGGAAGTCTTACCTGACCAACCTAGAGGAACGTCAGGTTCCCTGAGAGTTCTCAGAAGAGGTTGTGGTGTCAAGTTTTCGTAGTTAAGAAGCCACGAGTCGGAAGAAGTGTCAGGTTGAGAGTGTAGGTGTGTACTGATGACCTTTTTGGTATCGGAACTGATCTACCTGGAATCAGCCGTTTTATTACAGAGACGAAATCTTATACGATAGATCCAACCAGTATTGAAAAGAAGGTTCCTCGTTGACAGAAAATTAAAGTACCGACGTCAGTGATAGACGTCACTAAAACCTCGGGGGGTTTTATTTCAGACTGTGACAAAAGTGACAAAGAGGTAGATAAAGGGTACCTCACTACCCTGACCTACGGTACTAGAAGTAAAAGACTTACAACTCGAAATTCGGTTGAAAAGGTGAGAGGAGAAAATGAAAGTAGTTCTCCGAAAGATCAAGGAGAAGTGAAAGACGGTATTCTCACCACAGTAGACGTATAGACTCCACTAACTATAAAGAGGGTCGTTAGAACTAAGGTCGAACACGAAGAAGGTCAGGTCGTAGAGTACTACATGAGACATACATTCAATTTATTCGTCCCACTGTATATGTCGGAACTGTATGAGGAAAAGGATAAACCTTGGTCAGACAACAAGGTACAGGTCAAGATTGACAACGCAGGACTGGACGTATGTCTAAAGAGTTCTCCGTCCAGTCTACCAGACGATAGGGGTAGAGAAAATCTTAAAAGGTGTCAAATAACAGTAGGTGTTTCAGTTTCCGAAACCGTATCAGTTCTTTCGTCTTTATCTACAAAAAGATCTTGAGAGAACGAAAAAGGTACTAGGTCGCCTACAACCGTTAAACTAGAGACCAAGGAGACGGAAAACATTTTGGTCGAACTTGTAGTCCTTCAAGTGCCAAGTGCATAACGACTTCGGACCGAACCTCTTAAAACTCGTAAAGAAATGATCACACACTCTACTCACGTTAACACGCCATCAAACTCGTAAGAAACCGTAACGGAAAGAAACCCTAACCTTACTTTTGCCTGAAAAAGGTCAGGACACCGGTGACGACTCAAAGGATTTAAACGACCGTATAACTCACGTCATGAAAGTGTCGTAGTAGAAAGTCCTAAACTTTATCGAGTTGACCTTAAGGTAGTGGAGGTGATCGAAACAAGAATCACTACGAAAGATTCCGAGTGAACTAAAGTGTAAGGTCCTACAGACCAAGATGTACTCAGTAGTGTAGTAGCACTAATAGGTGTAACACTTATAGGAAAAACATGTCAAGGAGACACATAAGAACGGTGGAGAAGAATTATAGAAGACGAAGACAATCCAGGTCTGGTAAAGACAGGAAATAGTTCGGGTAGATAAAAGAACTTCTCTAGAGATCAGAAAGGGTAAGACAACAAAAGGAGATAAAGAAACGTAACTAACGACTTCTTCCGAAAGAATAGAGAAGAACGATAAGAAACCTTGAGACGTAAGTCTACGAATATAGAAAGGAAAAGAGGAACCGAAAGGTGGAGAGAAGCAAAGTGTCGAGAAACATTTAGAAGGGTCTGCCGGTACAACGAACAAACGTAAAGCACATCGTAGTAATTATCCTTTATCTGTTTAATACAAATACTGACCAATTGGGTCTCAAAAGACCGGGGTCTCCGATCTCTATGGAATTGTTGAGAAAAATCATATGTTTCCCGTGTCAAGGAACTTAAGGGTAACTATGAGACAGTTGGTCTCTGGCGTCTATTGGTCTTCTCAGGATCAGTTACAAGACAATCTTCACGGTATTTGAAATTGAAATTTAATTAATTTAATTTTAATTCGAACATAAGTGTTTGTATACACAGAGATATACATGTCTATGTATACATCCTCACACAGATATATGTATCTCGACTCCACATCACCGATACTACCGGTACACCCAACTACCACTTTCTTTTATAACGATAATAGTCGGTAAGTAACTCGAGTAAAGAATGTCGTCGTTTCGGATCAGACAGAACTGACTATGTCTACGATTCACGAAACCTTCTTTTTCCTTCTATCGTGACGTCTCCCTCTCTCCACCCAAAATGATCTTTTTACTGATCTTCACAGTAAAAGGGATTCATAGTTTCCTCAACTCCCTTACTCATATGGACCCACAACCCACCACCACTAAACTCAAAAAGAAGAGTCAGGAGTCAACAGGTAGAAATCTGAGTTAACACAGGAACTGGGCTCAACGGTATACTATGGAACATCGGAAGGTTATAAAAAAGAAGAACGCGAATCAGATGAAACTTACTCAAAACAAAGATCGTAGTATTGGATTGGATAAGAAAATAAAGAACGGTTGTTTCTCACGACTAGTTCTGATCTTTTGGTCTAACTTCCATAAGATTATGGACGGTACTACAGTAGTACTAACACACACACAAACACACACACACACTTATATAACACGTAGCACTATGACCAGTGACTTTTTTTTTACGACCTCGACTCCGACTCTGTCTTCGGAAGACAGAGGATATTAAATGTCAGTAAATTTGAATTTTTAGAGAAAATATTATATTCCTCTTTTCATTGTCCCTTGTCTGTGTACCTACGAAACAGAACCACACTTTACTGGTGGTTTTCGTTTCTCAGAGTAAAGTATTACCTAGAGAGTAACTGTCCGTGGATACACTTTTTTTTAGAACAAGAGGACACTCGTCTCACAGAGTGTGAGACGTCTGTGAGTTAGTCATTAACACCTTACTTACGACTTTCGGAGAGAAAGACGAGGACAAACATCTGCTCACAAGAACAAAAATAAAACAAAGGATAAATAAACCATCAACAACAGGGACGGACCGTAGATTAAGAAACAGTTAATTACTCTCATATGTCTAAAAGATCCCCCTGACGGAAATGTCCACAAGAACTATAACTGTAACTTCTCGGGACTCGGGACGGTCTGGTCTCCTATTTGTACACTGGTATCGGATGAGTTTCATACAGAGGACCTGTAAATTTAAGGTTCATCTTTTTGTGTTTTCCTTTTAGTTCATTCCACTACGAGAGTGCACAACAACGGGACACACCGTTAGGTAATTTAGGACAAAAGGTCGATGTAGTCTCAGTGAGACCAAAGACCTAAAGGATCACACGTTATCGACTTGTAAATTAAGATAGGGTACTAATGGTCCCGAAGGAACCACCGAGTCTACCATTTCTTAGACGGATGTTACACCCTCTGGACCCAAGCTAGGGACCCAACCCTTCTAGAGGATCTCTTCCCTTGCCGATGAGTGAGATTATAAGACCGGACCTCTTAAGGTACCTGACATATCAGGTACTCTAGGATTTCTCAGCCTGTGTCAACTGAAAGTGAAAGTGTACTCATGGTTGTTTTGTCTTGTTATCGTTGTGGAGTAGAAAAATAAGAGTTAAACGAATGTTTATTTTTTGGGATTGTCTACATAAAAACTTCTTCTCGATAAACGTTATAGAACCCCTCACGACAACAAGTCAACGATTCAGTACACACTGAGATACTGGGGTACCTAAGGTCGTGTGGTCCAAAGGGACAGGAAGTAATAGATGACCTCAAACAAGTCAGAGTACAGGTAACTCAGTCACTACAATAGGTTGGTAGAATAGGAGATAACGGGGGACGAAGAGGACGGGATTTAGAAAGGGTCGTAGTCCCAAAAGGGTAGTTAGTCAAGAAACGTAGTCCACCGGTTTCATGACCTCGAAGTCGAAGTCATAGTCAGGAAGGTTGCTGATAAGTTCCAACTAAAAGAAACCCCCTACCAGACACTGTTAAACACTACCAACACGGAATGGTGAGTTCGGTCTCAAGATGTGAAACGAGTGGGCCCCAGGAATCTTCGACAATAAAATTGGTAGGAAGGACTCTGGTGTCCCTGTAAGAGGGAATCCTGTCGCCCTCAAACGATCGTGAAAGAGAGGAGACGGATAGGTATTAAATTCATAAGACAATGACTCACGGGTGGGATATCTGTAGAAGTTCATTGATTTACTTCATTTTAAGACTATGAATTAAATAATTCTATGACGTACCGAAAGAGACTCAATATCTGACTACGATCCTTTGACGAGTTGAGAGATTTTAGATCCTGATACAGTGTTTGTTAACAAATTCTTTGAGGATACTACCTGGTTCGAGGACAGGGATAGGCGACAACCTTCAAAGGTTTCTTTCTCACATTCTAGACGTGGATAAACATTTTACTTCGTACCTACCACACCACTCGGTATATTAGGAAAAACGAAAAAAGAAACAGAGATCAAAAAGTCACTTCTATCACCCTTCTCTTTATCCCCGATAAGATTCAATCTCTCACTGTGTTTGTAGAAGTAAACATTGAAATCGTTCCTAGGACTCTCCACTCAAGTCCGTGACTATGTCTTGTACGGACTCTTGAGAGTCAGGTTGTGCCCGTAGGGACTCAACGATAACAACAATAAGTCATCAATCCATCATAGACTGAGAAACATCGGGGTACCTGACGTCGTGCGTTCCGAAGAGACAGAAAGTGATAGAGGGTCTCAGACGAGTTTGAGTACAGGCAACTCATCCACTACGGTACGTTAGTAGAGGAGGAGACAGTGGGGGAATAAACGGACGGAGGAACGATTCAGTGACATCAACACAGACTGAGAAACACTAAGATACGTGACATCGGACGAAATGATCCTGATAAGTTAATACCGTCGAAGGGTCCACCGGGATCGCCATTTCTTGGACGGACCGTTACGTCCTCTGTAATCTCTGTGCCCGAACTAGGGACCCAACCCTTCTAGGGGACCTCCTTCCTCCCGTACCGTTGGATGAGGTCACAAGAACGGACCTTTTAAGGTACCTGTCTCCTCGGACCACCCGACGTCAGGTACCCCAGTGTTTCTCAGTCTGTGTTTACTTCTCTGAATCGTGTCGTGTGTTCACTAAATGTCAGAATTTCAGAGGACCAGAATTCAAGATGGATGTGTGAGACCCTATCAGATAGTCGGTGCATTGTGAAGGAACGAGTGGAGGTCACCTCCTCTAGTAAGTAGATGTCGTCCGTTAAATAAAGTGAAAATCTACCCAGGTAAAAAATTACAAGATTAAATTATATCTTTGAGAAATATCAAAGATGAGTCGCCAAAATCTAGACGAAAGTTTTCGATGTGGTAGCAGAGACATGATAAATTTGTATAAAACTGAACGTACTTTAGATGATCGAGAAGAACTTTCGGATTTACCATTCAAGGATTATCAGGTTTATATGATTAATCCTTAACGTTAAATTAATGTGTAATTAATGTGTGGTAAAAGAAAAATTAATCACAGTGAATTCCACTTGACACTGATGTTTAAACAAAGATAACTAACACTACCATTATTTCGGACTAAATCTCATTATGGAAGGGGAGGAGGGTGAAAAATTTCGTAAAGAGTTACCTAATTACACCAAAATGTAGGGAACGAAAGAAAGGATCCCATAACATGACTCACCTAATCTTGAAGTTTACGACGTTTCTATGTTTCACGAAATGACATTTTAGGTTCTGTACCCATTAATAGTAGGTCCAAAAGTTACTAAAAAAAAAAAAAAAACTACAAATCCACTTCGAAACTCGGTATTTTTTTAAAAAAATTTTCTCTCTTATTTTTTATAAAAGTCACCTATATATTATCAGAAGTCTACAAATTTTGGAGTCACACTGAATTTAAAATACTTTACCCCAGTAACTGTAGACTTTTTCATGTTGTTTTTATATATGACTTATAGGACACCTGACTTTGTGTATTAACGGATTACTTTTCCAATAGGTGACACAATTCAGGTAGTGACCGTCTTAAAAAGATAATGAAGATTCTCTTGTCTAAACCGACATAGAAGTTTCTGGAGTTTAAAATACAACTGACCTTACACAGGTATCCATAATGATATAAGATAATGGTCGAATACCATAGATTAAATATTTCAGTTAAATGTACGTTTCGAAAAACATAAGAAACATGACGAATTTAAGAGTATTATGTAAATATAAAGGAAACACTTTAACGAAGGACCGAGGGTCGATAAGTTGTGTATTGAAAAATTTGTTTTCTTCGATTAAATTTACCAAAAAGGTTATTTGGTTAAAATTAAGTCGGTGACCCAGATATTTTTTTTATAAGGAAAAATCATCTGATATAAATGCTTAACCCTTTCTAGTAAATGAGCTCTAGTGATAGTTGTATCATTTATTACAAAGGACCGTACAAATTATCGATTATAGTTTCGATAAGTATTGACTGACTTTTTAGTCTCGTTTAACTTTATTAAAAAATAGTTTTTTTTTTTTTTCCTCTACCCCATACTTTCATCATCATAGATCTTTTTTAAGAGTTGGAATTGAGACCTCGACTAAACTTCCTCACAAAAAAAAAAAAAATACAGGATTCCAACCTATATACGTATATTGGAAAACAAGGGGGGTCAAGGGAGGGGACACCGACCGTATCACTGGAGGAAGAATTAAAGGTAGAACATGGAGTAAGGAGTACAGTTGTTGGAAAAAGTTACCTATGTGTCAACGAAATAACCATCATCACATTTGAATCATATACTTTATATAGTTAATTATAAAGTCGTTTCTATTAAGACCAATAGTGTGCTTCGGGTAGATAAAAATTCTGTCTTAAAATGATTTATACTACATTTTATTTTAGTATGACTGTTAAAAGTCTTCCGGGACATCTTTAAAATGTTCATTCAAGACTAAAGTAGTGGTATTTATTACAGGGAATATTTCTTTAGTCTCCCACACGTGTCGTCAAGGTCCTTCTCTTGGTGAAGAGGGAGAGGAAGGTAGTGAATGAATCGAAGAAACTCTTCTTTCCCAACTATGTTCTTGAGGACTGTGGGTGTCCTGAGTGTTGAATGTACCGCTAATCCAAAATTTTGGGTGTAAGGAGGCCAGGTCAGGTTAGTGACAGGGAGAGACCGATTCGATCCCCCGATTTTACACTTCATACTTCCCTAACTTTCACTTTCACAATCAACGACGTCAGTACAGGCTGAGAAACGGTGGGGTACCTGATCTCGGGTGGTCCTAGGAGACGGGTACCCTAAGAGGTCCGTTCTTACAACCTCACCCAACAGTAAGGGAAGAGGTCCCCTAGAAGGACCGGGACCCTAGTTTGACCCCATAGGGGGTAACGTTCGTCTAAGAAATGACAGACTCGGTGATCCCCTTGGAGTTTTCCACTTCATATTTCGACAACGTTTAATTATACCCTTCTTTTCGTGTCACGTCACAACGGGGGTTTTCTGTACTAGTTCAGGCATGGGTGCACTATGGACACTTAGACTGGAAGAAACTCGTAGTCTAGAAGTGTCTCCATTAGTTCAACTCAACTCGAGAGTGATTTAATCCAATCCGGGATTGGGTCACTGACCACAGGAATCTTCCTTTCCCTCTAAACCTCCATGTGTCTGTTCGTACCTCCCCTTCTACTTCCGTCTTGAACCTCACTACTTCGGTGTTTTGGTTCCTTACGGTTCCTTGCGACCACTGGTGGTTTTAATCCTTCGTCGTTCTTTCCTAAGAGGGAATCTCAGAAGTCTTTTTCGGACCGGGCTGACTGTGGGATTAAAGTCTGGAGGTCTGAGATCTTGATACTCTTTTATTTAAAGACAACAAAATTCTGTGGTTTTTTCTTTCTTTTTTGTATCCCAAATCGCAAGCTAACCTATAACACTGAGACATCATTCAAACTGACTCTTTCATCAATAAGTTGTAAACGGTCTATGAAAGAAGGATGACATTACTTAATGTCTATTACGGTTCACGTGGCACAAGACGACGACGACGATTCAGCGAAGTCAGCACAGACTGAGACACGCTAGGGTATCTACCGTCGGGTGGTCCGAGGGGGCAGGGACCCTAAGAGGTCCGTTCTTGCGACCTCACCCGACGGTAAAGGAAGAGGTTACGCTTTTTCACTTTTACTTTCACTTCAGCGAGTCAACACAGGCTGAGAACCTGTGTCGGATAGTCCGAGGAGACGGGTACCCTAAAAGGTCCGTTCTCATGACCTCACCCAACGATAACGGAAGAGGCCGTTATACAAGATTATATGACATTTATGGTTCGGTTGAGTCCTTCATCTTAATTAGGTAAAGTTACCTTTAAAATACTTCACACACACATATAATGAAATAACTTTTCGGAGTAATTAAGTTCCCGTGATACGGTTTAAACAATCTTTTTTCAGATGGACGAATTGATTTATTTCAAAGTCTACAACTGTTCATCAACCACATATTGTTCTAGAAATGACCTCATTTTTGGTTATTTTGGTCAAAGTCAAGTCGACTTTTGGTATTACAAGTTCTCTTTCTAAAAAATTTAAGTTAAAGAATTTTTAAAAAAAACCCTTTATCTTATAGTCACTTTTTGATAGGTAAACTTTTGTTCAAAGAATTTTAAAGACTAAAACATTGAAAACCTGATTTTTACAGTAATCGGAAATTACGTGGAAAGTTAACGGACTACGAGGAGTATTTGAGTTTTATTAAAACTTTTAGGTTTATACTAATTAATATTTTTTTCAAGACAGTGTAATATAAAAGTCAAACCTTTATAAGAATCTTGAGTATGGTTTCTTGTTCTAAAAGGTGGTTAAAAATTTAATTTCAGTTTAGACATAACTTTATAAATCACTCAAGTCTTCGTACTTTTCGTACCCCTTTCAATTTCTTACTTAACAAAAGAAATTTCACGTGACTACCATGTTTCTATCTAACTCAAAATTTGAGACTTATACGTTAGAGACGTCCTTAGTAAATTTTAATAAAGACAACGAAGAAAACAAATTACTAGACTTCAGACTTTTACTCTTACTCCTTACGGTCGAACCAAAGTGAGACTTGTTAAGTGTATTATACGGACCTTTTGTCCTTTTATTGAGACATGAAAGTCTAATAAACTATACGGACCAAATCTGGAATACTTTTACTTTACCTACACTTCGACTTATCTCGACTTTAATTAATCTTTGGATTGAGTCAATATACCACTCTGTGAGTAATTCGAGAACCTTAGGACTTTCTATGGAAAAGCACCTGATTTGTAACCATCCCCTACAAACCCCAATAAAATCTTTCATGTCACGAGATTCTATGGTACTAATTTTAGAAGAGTCTATGAAGGAAACAAATATTGTGTCTTTCGAGATCTCGGTATTTCGTTACTTCCGATTTATATGAACACTGAACCATGTTTCAATCTATTGTCTATTAAGAAACGAAAATATAACATAACCCGAAGAGACCACCGAGTCGACCATGTCTGAAGTGGACGTCACGCCCTCTGGACCCAAACTAGGGACCCAAAGTTTCTAGAGGACCTCTCCCCTTACTGATGGGTGAGGTCATAAGACCGGACCTCTGACATTTCAGGTATCCTAACGTTTCATCTTATAATTACTGAACCGGGTTTCAATCCATTGTCTATTAAGAAACGAAAATATAACATAATCTTTTGTAGAAAATGACCATAACTCATTGTAACTTAATTGTTCTATCTCTCTCAACAGTCGTCAGTGTCACGTTCCTTTGTGTAGTCCCTAAATAATCTAAACCTAAATAGTCACGTATCTTTAAGTACTACAAATTGAATTTCCGTTTTTCTCGTCTTGTGAAACTTATTATCGAACTTCACCTACTAATCGATTCCCCTACGTTGTAAATTATCGGTTTTATTTAATGACATTAATAAAATAATGGATACGATTGACTAAGGTAACAAAAATAACTTTATTGTCGAGGGACTCCTTTCCTTGTCACGAAGTTACTTAGAGTCGACATCCGAACACACAAGAAGATGTCGTTAGTTTTGGTTACTTTTTATCGGAAGTAACTATTATGAGAATTACAGACGTAAAGTCGTGAACCTCTTTTGTGGGATAAGTTCAGATTTGTAGATCTTTCTAGACCCTTGAAGACCTGTCTTTTCTTTCGGATAATTTCTATAATACCAATATATATCTCAAAATCAGGGGGTATAAACAGGTAAAAATGACGAAGTACAGAAGTGGTATATAGAAAGAAAAGGTAAAATAAAAGTGTCTCTGGAAGACTCTTCCAGACACTCTATGGGAGGAAGATCGTTTTCACATGTACTCGTGAACGTAAGTACTCATGTCTAAGAGTTTCGTTACCTTTCCTGCACTCTACTCAGTCCCACGGTCTCTCGTACACTTCGGTATCTTTTTCTATAATTTATAAAGGTCTTTCAGATAAAATAATCTTCTAAACAGTTTTTTATAAAAATGTCTTCTTTTTTGTCTACGTATAACTAATATATTCGTAAAGGTATACTTTTTCCCTTAACTTTATTTAATACTTAAACATCCTCCAGATGGAGGCAGGAAAGAGTAAGAGTCAAAGGTGAGGTAAAAAGGAAGAGTAAGAGGAGACGGAAATCCCCACGAAGTACTTTCACTGACTGTGCGTAAGGATTAGATGAAGTCAAGGAACGTTACAAAATGTAGAAAGTCATTTATTTGTTTTCTGTAAAACGGTTTCATCCTATATTTGAGGTTCTATACCTTATCTTTGAGTTCTCTCCTCGGATTTAGAAAAAAATTTTTACATCCTTTTCACTCTCCATCCAATCTCTCGTTGTAAAATTTCTGACTTTCAAAAACTGGTTTGAGAAAAACAACAACTACAACAAGCACTTCATTCCAGTTAAAAATTTAAAAAATAAAATTTTTAAGGTACGAGGAATATACCTATAAAATAAACTAAAACAAATCTTTTTATAAGGCTATCAACCTATAAATCTTACCAAAGGATATTCGGGAAAGGTCACAGATAATGAAATTGAAAGTGGTTGAATAGATACGTAAGTGAACAATTTTAAATGACTTGGGGTAAGATTATGTCTGTAGTGTGATCCGAAACCTTTGTGTTTCAACAGTATCACCGAAGGACGTTCTTCGACTGTCAACTTTCCACTTGTCTACTTGTTGATTCCCTACGTTAACGTTTCGTGAAGATACTCTGACATGTTTCACACACACGTGTTCCCCCGCACACTCCGACCCCCGTTGTCTCTTTTCATCACCTCCCCTCCTCCATTTCTCACAGCACCCATTTCACTTCTGTAATGAACCGTTCCAGTTTCTTCTTTAGTCCAAGAAGAAATACTTCCGAAGAATAAAGAAGAGATTGGAACCTCCGTTACCATTGATTCTGTCCTGGTATTCACGTTCTTTACTATGGGTAGAGATAATAGAAAATCTTATTCGACTATAAGGCATTCGACGCCACAATTGATACAAGATTCCCGTTCACCGGCCTCTTCCGTTACCGTGGGGTGAGGTCATGAGAACGGACCTTTTAGGGTACCTACCTCCTCGGACCATCCGACGTCAGATACCCCAGCGATTCTCAACCTATGCTGACTCGCTGAAGGGAAAGTGAAAAGTGAGAGTACGTGACCTCTTCCTTTACCGTTGGGTGAGGTCACAAGAACGGACCTCTTAGGGTCTCTGCTCCCTCGGACCACCCGACGGTAGATACCCCAGTGTGTCTCAGCTTGTGCTGACTTCACTGAATCGTCGTTCCCGTCCACCGTCAACAGAAACATCCCGATACACTTCCTTTGACCCTCCGTGAAAAATGTAATTTTTTTTTTTTTCAGATTCTTTAGGGAGGGTGGATAAACGGTCAGATGTTAACAGGGTTCTTAGTGACACAACTTATTGTTGTAATCTTTTGTCTGGTAACAATCCATATAGTTGACGTTGAACCCAAAAATTTTGTTCTTTATCACTTAATCTTAACTCTTACCGTAGACTGGAACGGTGACTTCGTTCATACACTGAAACTTTGACGAATTAATTATAACGAAGGACTGAGGCCTTGAAAGAATACCTAATTCCTTAATGTAACTTTATAAAAACGTTACTCCATAAAACAAAAAGGAAACCCTCTTAGTTAAGAATCCATCAAACTATTCTTCAGGACCCAGGGACTCCTCCTCTCTCAACAGACCCCGAGAACTCCTCCTCTATCCCCAGACCTCAAGAATTCCTCTTTATCCTGTAAAAAAAAGATGTAAGGAATCAGAATCAGTGTATTTTACAGAAAAGAAAAAAGAAGTTCGGGTCTCGACTACTAATATGTTGTTTTGTTGAGTCAAATTCGAGACATGATTCCTAATATATTGTTGTTACATAGGACGAAGTCAAGTCAGCGAGTCAGCACAGGCTGAGAAACGCTGTGGTACTTAGCGTCGTGTGGTCCGGAGGGACAGGTAGTGGTAGAGGGGCTCAAGTGAGTTTGAGTGTAGGTAGCTCAGTCACTACGGTAGGTCGGTAGAGTAGGAGACAGCAGGGGAAGAGGAGGACGGGGGTTAGGGAGGGTCGTAGTCTCAGAATAGGTTACTCAATTGAAGAGTACTCCACCGGTTTCATGACCTCAAAGTCGAAGTCGTAGTAAGGAAGGTTTCTTGCGAGTTCCGACTAGAGGAAATCTTAACTGGCCAACCTAGAGGAACATCAGGTTCCCTGAGAGTTCTCAGAAGAGGTTGTGGTGTCAAGTTTTCGTTGTTGAGAAGCCGCTAGTCGAAAGAAGTATCAGGTTGAGAGTGTAGGTATGTACTGGTGTCCTTTTTGGTATCGGAACTGATCTACCTGGAAACAACCGTTTCATTACAAAGACGAAAACTTATACGATAGATCCAACCAGTATTGAAAGGAAGGTTCCTCATTCGCAGAAAATTAAAGTACCGACGTTAGTGGTAGACGTCACTAAAACCTCGGGGGGTTTTTATTTCAGACTCATAGGACTAATTCCTGTACAAAGAGGAAGAAAGACTGATTAGGACAATAAAATCTTACATACTCACCCAGACCATTCTAGAAAGATAACATTTTCTACACTTAACACCCTAACCCAGATTATCCTAGAAATGTTGAAAGTCTGTAACAAAACTAAATAACATTATTGGTTAATTTTTTCATATCTCGAGAGAACGGTTCTGATCACTCCTCCGTAAGATGCATGGGGAAGACTACAGATACAGTCTTCGAAAGGGACAGGAGGAAGTGAAATTATTTTGAGACGATGTGTTTTCGAACTCACTAGTTCGGACCAGGGACCAGACCTTCGATTTAGAAGAAGAAGTCTCTAGTATTTAGACTGTAGTAAGTGGTGTTCGATAGTGGAAAATGAGATCTTATGAGTCATGACAGTAACGTTATCGGTATACTTGAACAATACGACCTAAGTCGACACTTCAACGAGTTGATTTACAGAGATATGATTCTTTTACCTCAGGAAGTCCTATGTAGTGATTTAATTCTTATTTCTCGGATCTCTGTTTGAGTGAAAAAAGTATAGATGACTACAAAAGGAGGTGTGAGAGTGTATCCTTTTTTCCCAAACTACTCTTCCTCTGAAACTTTACTCTCTTTCTTAAAATAAAAGACAAAAAATATAGAGAGAAAAGTCTTATCAGGTTCAAATAAGACTATCAGTGTGATTATTTTACACGATTTACAAGTAATGAAGTTTTAGGGAGTTCCTGAGCTCGATGATTCTCGATAGGACCCTAACACTCTCACTTTTCACACTTTCATAATGAGTAAGTCAACATGGGTCGAGAAACGGTGGGATACCTGATATCGGGTGGTCCGAGGAAACAGACACCTTAAGTGGTCAGTTCTTGTGACCTCACCTATCGGCAAGGGAAGGGTTTGGTCCCTGACTTTGGCTTAGAGGACAATGACTTAAAATCTAACATTGTCGTCTACATTCAATTCCTCCTTTTTTTATCGTCTTCTGTGTAAGATTGTTTATTATACTAGTAAAAGTAAAACTCCAAAATCCTTTTGTCTCCAACTTGTATGTTTTCATTTATGTTTTTACAGAACCTTTTTTACACGAACATTCATAAAAAATTACCCTTACTGAAATTTCACTTGGAGTACTACGGATCAATTTTAAATGTCAATTTTACACATGTACTACGAACAATCAAAATTATTTGTCTATTGACAGTAATGTACACGAAAACAAAAGTAAGGGTCCTGTCGGGATAAAATACCTTCTGTCTTTATGCTCATTCAATGTCTTTGTTTGTGGCCCTTCTCTACGTTCACCCTAACTTGTTTTTAGATTGGTTGACATCGTAGATAAGAGAAGGGATATATCAAAAAGAGAGACGAAAACCCTGAAATCACTTCTGACGTACTGTGCGGGACTTGAGTAAGATTGAGACGACCTCTATTTATTCCCACTTCACTTAGTTATTTAGTATTAAAGACAGTTAATACGATAAGTAGGTTCCCCTAGGGACACTTTGAGACCTTTGACCGGTGACTGACTTTCTACATCCGAGGATTACTACATTCATAGATGGTCATTTTCCATTCAATGATCTGTGTTCATTACAACTACCATGGTTATAGATCTCTTACCCACTTTATATGTCCCGTGGTTTTACTACCTGAATTCCGTATATCCTTTGTGAAGTATCCGTAATACGATAGTTTGGATTATCACTCTATCTCGGAATATTTCCTCCCTTCCTTTTATTATTATTATTAATTATTGTCATAATTAAAGATTAGGATATTTTTTTAGGATGTTTCAGTCTTAATAGTAGAAATAAAATAGGGTCTTCTTTGATTACGTGTCTCTACAATTCTCCGGATAGATGTCCCTTATACAATAAATCATCTTCTTAACCTTAAAATTCCGTCAAAAAAGGACAGAGGTTTCAGACCTACGAAAAGTAAAACGATTAGACTATTAAAACCCAGATATTAAGAAATCCAAGTTTGTAAGTCAAATAATAAGAATTTAGTCGTAAGATGAGAAGTCATATACATCCTTTTCTCCTTTCTCTCTTCTATAATTCTCACTAAAGAAATTCCATCCCAAAAGGGTATAACCGATGTTAACTGTAAAGTCCACCCTAGTGAGAAACATCACCTCCTAACAGATCACGGAACATCTACAAATCGTCGTTGGGACCATAGATGATGGATCTACTGTCAATGGAGTATGAGGGTTAAAACTGTCGGCATCCCTAGCTTGGGCCCAGAGGAGGTAAGGTCCGTCTGCGAAATTGGAGACTCGGTGGTCCTTCGGGTGATTACAGAAATCCATAACGATTAACAGTGGACGTTTCGGTTTATGGGAGAGAGGAAGTGAGACTCTTAGAGACAGAATGTCCTCAGTCCCCCTATTTCAAGTCTTAGACCTGAGTTCCGTGAGTATAACGTCAGGGTCAAGTTAGTACTTAAAGTCTTTAAGAACTTAAATAGACTCTGAGTCGTTGGAATGGATAATTTTGTCTTTTGACATTATTAATCTTGTAGATGGTTATTTATACTCCGTTACACCTTAATTGAATCTGTAGATTTTCATGATAGACTGTATTTGTCTGTAATCATAATGAACAAACACCCCTTTTTTAATTTTTATTCTTTGTATTTAAATCCAGTAAAATTCCTTATAAGAACCGAGAGGGTTTGTCAGTCTTTAGTATCTATATCCTCACGGTTGTGTATTGTTGATTCCTCTGACGAATTTTGATGGTCCGTTTGGATTCACAGGTAGTTGTCTACTTACCTATTTCCTCTACATTATACACACATATATGTGTGTGTGTGTTTCATTATAATAAGTCATTATTTTTTTTTTAATAAGAACTGGAAACGTCGTTGTGCCTACCTGGATCTCCTGTAATACGAATCACTGTTTTCGGTCTGTCTCTTTCTGTTTACGACATACTATAGTGAATTTAAACCTTAAAATTTTTATTATGTTTGTCTATATATATTGTTTTGTCTTTGTGAGTGTCTAAATCTCTTTTTTAATCGTCAATGGTCACCCCTCTCCATTCACCCCTTCCCTGTTCTATCCGGATCCCCTATTTCTCCGTGTTATACATAGTTTATTTATTCGGTACTCATGTGTTCATACGCTTATTTGTTCGACGTGTTGTGTCCCTTATATCACTTATAAAATATTATTGAAATTTATCTCATAGTAGATATTTTTATGACTTAGTGAATTTTTTATTACTTAGTGATACAACATGTGGACTTTGACTACATAGTCCAACTGGTTTTTCAAGAAAACTCAAAAAGACATTGTAGAATACCTTTTTGGGTTTGTTTGAAAAGTGGGTTGGGTTACTATGACACCTAGTTGATATGAAGTCAATTTTGACGACACATTCTTTTAGACCGTCAAAATCACCTCGAAGGACTAGTGGATTTACAACAATCAGAGATATACATTCAGTCCGTACCCGTAAGTAGGGTGAACGTTTGGTAGACTATATCTTGTTCTCTCAGGATAAGAAGACCTTAACATTTTATTTATAACATGGGTCAACTTTATTAAATATTAAAGTCTAGAAATTTCTTGACCGAATCACTAAGATTTGGTCCTAGAAAGACTACAGGTGACGGAAATAAACAAGTTACCATTCATTTAATTAAACATTAGATCAAACCCTGAGACTCTATTACATTAACCATTGTAAATTTTGGGGAGTACCTAGTAATCCGAAGGGACCACCGAGTCTGATATTTCTTAACGGACGTTACACCCTCTGGACCTAAATTAGGGACCCATCACTTCTACGGGACCTTATCCTTCACCGTTGGGTGAGGTCATACGAACGGACCTCTTAGGGGTACCTGTCTCCTCGGACGACCCGATGTCAGGTACCCCAGCATTCCTCAGTCTGTACTGACTCACTGATTCATGTACCTAGTGGCAGAACAGTACCACTTCCCAGAACGTATTGAGTTACTTCGATACTCGGTACGACACGTCCCGGTGGGTTCTACTTGTCAAAATGTAAGTAATACAGTCGTTCAAACCTTCTGTGTTGTTACCGGTGTCCCGACCTTTTCCAGTTAGGAGTACGGTCAGGGGTTCTTCCCATCATGGTTTCTTACGTGATTGGTAACCTGTTAACGTGAGTAGAGGATACGATCATTCCAGTACCAATTTAGAACGTACGACGACGACGACGACGACGACGATGATTCAGCGAAGTCAGCACGAACTAAGACACTGGGGTATCTGCCGTCGGGTGGTCCGAAGTGACAGGGACCCTAAGAGGTTCTTGTGACCTCACCCAACGGTAAAGGAAGCGGTTACGTACTTTGACTTTTCAATTTCACTTCAGTGAGTCTGCACAGGCTGAGAATCTCTGGGGTACCTGACGTCGGGTGGTCCGAGGAGGTAGGTACCCTAAAAGGTCCGTTCTCATGACCTCACCCCACGGTAACGGAAGAGATGAACGTACGATCCGAAGTCGTAATACCCTTGGTTCTTGAAGGTTTACAGGTTCGACTTAAATCTTTTCGTTCTCCTTGATCTCTAGTTTAACGGTTGTAAGTCACCTAAAATCTCTTTCGTTCCCTTAAAGTCCTTTTTTTTTTTTAGAAAGAGACAAATAAATTGATGTGATTTCGGAAACTAAGACACCTAGTACTGTTTGACGTCTTTCGAGAATCTCTCTACCCTGATGGTCTGGTAGAATGAACAGAGGACTCTTTGGATATACATCTAATTCTTCGTTGTCAATTTTGGGACATACTTTGTTGACTGACCAAGTTCTAGCTCTTTCCTCATGTTATCCCGACAGACGACAGTGAGACGAACAAATTGGATATAAGACTCGTGTAGTACTCTTTACAGTCCGACCTACTCAATGTTTGGTCTCAGTTCGATCCACCCTCTTTGTAGTTGTTGAAGTCTATACACTTACTATGGTGAGATTACCGTTTTTCGTTTCTCCTTGATTTCTCAGAGAACTACTCCCTTTTCCTCCTCTCACTTTCTTGGTCGAATTCTGATTTGTAATTGTTTTTTGATTGTAACACCGTAGACCGGGGTAATAACTTATCACTTATCTTCCCCTTTTCCACCTTCGTCACTATCTAAAGGAGAAGAACCCGAGGGTTTAGTGACGTCTACCATTGATGTCGGTACTTTACTCTTCTGTTAACGAAGAACAGTCCTTTCTTTACTATTTGGATCTGTCACACAACTTTTCGCTCTGTAATGTGGCGGTTGTTTCCAAGTATATCAGTTCCGATTCCAGAGGGGTGCCCAGTGTATGTCAACACTCTCGACCTGAACTTTCTTCCGTCTTGTGGTTTCTTAACTACAGAAACTTGACGCCTCGACCTCTTCTGAGGACTTTCAGGGAACTTGTCGTTCTAGTTTGGTCAGTTAGACTTCCCTTTAGTTGGGACTTATAAGTGACCTTGCTGATTACGACTTCGCCTTCGTGATCATAAAACCAATTGACTATACTTGTCTACTGAGTAATCTTTTCTGGAACTACGACCCTTTCTGACTTCCGGCTTCCTCTTCTCCTGCAGTCTCCTACTCTACGGACCTACTGTAGTGGCTACGTTACTTGTACTTGAACCCGTTCAAGGTCCTCTACTACTCCCTGTTCCTCCGAACTGCACTACGTCAGGTACCCCAGTGTTTCTCAGCGTGTGATGACCCACTGACTTGTTGTTATTGTAAATTTTCAGATTTCGTGTTCTGGTTTGGTTCCGTACAATGATCTCAACAAAAAGTTGTGTATTTCCCTCCCCATAAAGTCCCTGTTGACGAAGTTTGTTCTCCATGTGGACACAAAAGGTTCTAAGTCGACCCAGGATTTATCCGATATAAATTTCTCTTTTTTTTAGTAACTGAGAGAGATATATTCTTCATTGGTATAGAATTTAGTAAATTTTAGAGGTCTTTAAACGTAGATATTTGTGAAAATAAGATTAAAGATATGTAAGGAAACCGTTTTCACTTTCAGATTGGTTAGGATAGAAATCAACATTACCATTAAGATTTATAAACAGTCCAAATACTCGAAGTTTTCGTATTAGTATAACAGTCCTCTCCTCTCGTACGAGTAATTTTAATGGTCTCCCTCTTTCTAGTGGACATTGTTAGTCTATATACTATTTTTTACAGTTTTCCATAATGTCTATAATTGACACGGGTTAAACCTTGTATTTATGTTAAAAATGATGTCATACCGTTAACTTTTACACAAAAGTAATATACTTTCTTATCCCTTTTTTTGATCCTCAAAACTTTTGACCGTAAAGTTATTACTATACAAATATGGACCTCTTTTGTAGAAAGGAGACGTGAGATCTTGAAAGAAAGGATTACTATAAAATTTTTAATATAATAAGTAATGTGATAAAATCCAAAAGAGCTCCGTGGAGTCAAACCGGTTTCGGTACCGTCGAACGAAGGGACTCTATGGTAAAGTTTTCCTTTTACAAAAATAGAAAAATAAAAGAGTCAACACAGAAAGGTTATCGAAGTTTGTAAACAGAGAGATAAAATTAAAAAAGGGAGAAAGTATCGGATGGAGAAGAACTAAACACATAAAGGTCTAAGACCTTTACAACCCATCTGTCGAGAGGGTACCCGGTTTTGATCTTCTTATTTTTAACGGTACCTGACATTTCTGCTATCAAGTCGTGACACCTGTCGTTGTGGTCAAGACGTCAATCCGAACCTGGACTTTATCGAAACATCAATAAAATAATGAAATCTGGGTAGTTATTCTAAGAAGTTCTACGTGTGAGTGTTAGTCATTAAATAAACCTTTAAAACCGACTAGGAGTAAGGAGGCAATGAACAGCGATCCCCAAAGGATACGTGAACATTCCTCCCTATACGCTAAGAGATAATCCACTGTTTTTCTTAAATGAGGTACTGGGTGTTTCCCTTTCGGTCTGAACCGGTAGTTTCACATCAGAGCCGTTTGTTTGTAGTGAACCAGTCACTTTTAGAATACCGTGGGATCTCGTTTCAGTTTACTGAAAACACTTCAGAACCCGAAGTTTACCGACTCATCTCTACCACATATAAAAGACTTAGTATTACACTACTGTCATAGAGAATAAAATGAAGAATGTAGAAACATGACATTCAGTTTTTAGAGGAACCCAAAGGAAAAGTAAACGTCATCACATAAACAGAAAAAGTTCTTTAGAAACGGACCTAAATCTTTGATTCTTTGTCTCACACGGTCAGTATAATCAAGAGAGGACATCCGACACCTGAGTCGTTATGGAGACTGTCTAAAGGTAGTCTAGACCTCTCTGAAGTTATATTAAAAGATTTACAAATAACTTCCAATCATGTGTGTAAAAAGGAAAAGTAACATCTTTCCTATTTTGGACATGTTGCTAACATAAAATGTTGTCGGGACAGAGTCCCAGTATTTTGACTTCAACATTAAATCCTGACTATCGATGTTTTTTCTTGTTCTCAAGTCCTAAAAAGTTCAAATTCTATTTATGAAACGTGTACGTGGTCAATTTGGGGGTCGTGAATGTTAGGATACTTCATTTAAGTCCGGGACCCCGAACTACCCTATTCTTGATGTCCACGAAATATTGTCGTTCACTTTAGTAGTTAAATTGTGTAAACTATGTACACGATAAGTCAAAAGTTTTTCATTTTTTCTTTCGACTTCCTTTACTTGTACCGTATACTGACCTACGCCCCGTAAAACTTTTACGCGTAGATCTTAACTTTGTATTATCAATGTGCTCGTAAGATCTCCGGACATACGTCTCAGTCGTTTCACGGTACGGAGCCGTTAGTCGGACCTCCTTCCACTCCAGTGACTGGTCGAACATCGTCTCTCTGGAACGTAAAAACATTTCTAAATCTAGTCATTATATTTTGACCAGAGAACAAAAATGGAACTGATTTAAGACTGTAAATCTCCAAATCTTATAATCTATTTGTATTGAAACACGGGAGACTTTTTGACCGATTACAGAATAAAAGGACCAATTCCTGTGATAAAGGTCGAATCAATTAAAATTCTCGTTTTCGTGTGGTATGAATTACGGTCTATCGGACTCTTTAATTCTTATCCAGGATTCTTAAAATAATACATATAGTCGTCGACCTAACTTATACGTACTACAAATATCATTCTTTCTTATTCTCTGTTGACTGAGATCACAGGTTTATCAACCCTTATCGTCGTGTGTTCTTCGTTCGCAGTTAGTTGTAGAAAAAATCGAGACAGGTATCTACACATATTACACAGTTTCTAATACGTCACCTAGACCCCAGACTGTGTTTTATCGGGAACGGGAGTCACAAAACAAAAAAAAAAAAAAAATCAGATTCTCCGTTTTTTTAGTTAAAGTACGACAGAATGTATCATTAAGTTATTACATATGTGAAATATTTTCATAGTGTCTTCTATTTTATTAATCATAGGTTACATGTGTTGGATATCCTATTCCATGATACGATTTGGACCTCGGATCTATGATGTGATAAGACCCCTTCCCTATCTAGTTATCCAATATCTGGCGTACACTTATCTCCTCGAACTGCCTTTTGTTTTTTTAGAACCGATACTGTAGTGTAACTTCTAAGACTTTGTCATTTTGGTGTTAAGATAAAATTATTCGGAGACTGTCTTCGTCCCGTCTAATCATAAACCATAAATACCACTCTCCCATAGTCACCTCAAAACCACCCCCAAGTCACCCTTTTTATCAACTTGATCGATTCATTGATTATAAGTCTTGTCCACTCTCCATTCTCAGACTGGTTTTCCGTACCGTACCCCATAGTCTCTTCCTTCCAGACTCTCTTTAATTCTTCTATTTTGATCATTAGTATTGACATTATTAATTATAAGGTATCTTCTATTTTCAAGTAGATGGGTTATTGAGAACCCTGTCAGTAGGAACACTTGCTATTAAAATTTACGGTGGTACTTTTTGTAATCAAAAGATTCATTCACATTCTTAACCATTCTTGTTTTTAGTATATAGGTATTTTTGTATTCGTCCTCTTTTTTAGTATAATTTTACTATCGACTGAAAATGTTTTCGAATTGTCTCGTAATGGATACGAAGACTTTGAATTAAAATTCTATATATGTATGGGTTCTTAAGGGACCACCAGGTGACCGATTCTGAGATATGAGGGGTTTCGTACCCCGGGTTCAAGGTAGGGACCATTTACTTGATATAGGGTATATGACGTTGATTCAAACATACGGTATTGATTTCTAGGACGTACGTCGTTGCTACTCGTTTCTAGGGAACACGGTGTTGATTCTGGACTGTGTCGGTTTATTTATTTATTTACGATTTTTTCTATATATATGGGTTGTTTTAACATATAAGTAGTTTTGTGTACACGATCTTATAAAAATCTTTGAGATGAGTATCATCGGAGTTTTACTTTCGACAACTTTTAGATGGTGGTCATATCTCATCTGCTTTTACACATCGTATAAGAGTGTCACCTTATGATACGTCGTTACTCTTATTTGTTTAATATCAGAATGTCTTTTATAATCTATTTGGAATATTTGTATTTCCACTTACTTTCTTCGGTTCCTGTTTTATCATATATGACATACATAAGATTGTTACATTTTCTTTTGTTTGATACTACAGTCTTTAGTAGTATCACAATAAAACCTCTTCTATCACTGTTTCTTTGTGTCTATTCTTAATGTTGTAAGACCATTACAAGGTAGACGTAATGGACTTACATTGATCGAACTCTTTTGGGTAAATCGACAGTGAAATACTAGGAATGTGTCATGTGTAAAGACATAAATATGACATCAAATTGTCTTATCAAAGTTTTTAATATTAATCACTTCTTATTTTATTTGTCACGGTTCCTTTACCCAATAACAACTCTTTTTTATGTTTATCTGGAAAGTCTATCTTATTAGGAGCATGCATGGATACTTATTATGATATGTATAATTATACTTGTTTAGTCCAAGAGAATCCCAATTCACGTAGTGTCCAAAATTCACTATATTGTACATAAGAAAAAATGAGACATTAGTGAATGTACGAGAGTCCTCAAAGTCAAGTCAAGTCAAGTCAAGTAAGCGAGGCAACACAGGCTGAGAAACGCTGCGGTACTTAGCGTCGTACGGTCCGGAGGGACAGGTAGTGGTAGAGGACCTCAAGTGAGTCTGAGTGCAGGTAGCTCAGACACTACGGTAGGTCGGTAGAGTAGGAGCCAGCAGGGGAAGAGGAGGACGGGGGTTAGGGAGGGTCGTAGTCTCAAAAAAGGTTACTCAGTTAAGAAGTGTACTCCACCGGTTTCATGACCCCGAAGTCGAAGTCGTAGTCAGGAAGGTTGCTTTAGGGTCCCGACTACAGGAAGTCTTACCTGACCAACCTAGAGGAACGTCAGGTTCCCTGAGAGTTCTCAGAAGAGGTTGTGGTGTCAAATTTTCGTAGTTAGAAGCCACGAGTCGGAAGAAGTGACAGGTTGAGAGTGTAGGTATGTACTGGTGTCCTTTTTGGTATCGGAACTGATCTGCCTGGAAAACCGTTTCATTACAGAGACGAAAACTTGTACGATAGATCCAACCCGTATTGAAAGGAAGGTTCCTCATTCGTAGAAAATTAAAGTACCGACGTCAGTGGTAGACGTCACTAAACCCTCGGGTTATTTTATTTCAGACTGTGACAAAGATGGCAAAGGGGTAGATAAAGGGTACTTCACTACCCTGGTCTACGGTACTAGAAGCAAAAGACTTACAACTCGAAATTCGGTTGAAAAAGTGAGAGGAGAAAGTGAAAGTAGTTCTCCGAGAAATCAAGGAGAAGTGAAAGACGGTATTCTCACCACAGTAGACGTATAGACTCCACTAACTATTAAGAGGGCCGCTAGAACTAAGGTCGAACACAAAGAAGGTCACGTCGTAAAGAGTACTACATGAGACGTATCTTCAATTTATTCGTCCCACTGTTATATGTCGGAACTACATGAGGAAAAGGATAAACCTTGGTCAGACAACGAGGTACAGGTCAAGATTGACAACGA
>SJYO01006231.1:29994999-30188943 GCA_006410555.1 Capra ibex
TAGGTTCAGATACGGGGTTGGTCATTGCGACTTCTTTGACTTCAACTTACCAAAATACTTCTGGATGTTCTGGAAAATCTTGATTGTGGGATTTTTCTACGGGAAAAGTAATATCCTCTGACCTTACGTTTTCATCCTTCAGTTCTTTGTGGACCTCATTGTCCGTTTAAACCGGAACCTTACGCCTTACTTCATCCCGTTTTTGATTGTTTCAAAACAGTTCTTTTATGTGACCAGTATTGTTTGTGGGAGAAGGTTGTTGTGTTCTCTTCTGAGATGTGTACCTGTAGTGGTCTACCAGTTGTGACTTTAGTCTAACTAATATAAGAAACGTCGGTTTCTACCTCTTCGAGATATGTCAGTTGTTTTTGTTCTGGTCCTCGACTGACACCGAGTCTAGTACTTGAGAAATAATGGTTTAAGTCTGAATTTAACTTCTTTCATCCCTTTTGGTGATCTGGTAAGTCCATACTGAATTTAGGGAATACTAATATGTCACCTTCACTCTTTATCTAAATTCCCGGATCTAGACTATCTATCTCACGGACTACTTGTTGTTTTACTCCAAGTACTGTGACATGTCCTCTGTCCCTAGTTCTGGTAGGGGTACCTTTTCTTTACGTTTTTTCGTTTTACCGACAGACCCCTCCGGAATGTTTATCGACACTGTTCTTCTCTTCACTTTTCGTTTCCTCTTTTCCTTTCTGTATTCGTAGACTTACGTATCAATGTCCTCAAATTCGAAGACGTTTGCAGTTTTTTAACAGGTGACTAACGTAAAACCCATATATAATAGTAAGGTTCCAGAACATACCCGACGGGTACCTTTGAGTGTTTACCAGTACCCAACCACGTTATGTGATGAAATAGGGGACCTTAATTTCCGAAGGTTGTACAGCGATTCTCAGCCTGTGCTGACTCGCTGAAGTGAAAGTGAAACGTGAAAGTACGTAACCTCTTCCTTTACCGTTGGGTGAGGTTACAAGAACGGACCTTTTAGGGTCCCTACTCCCTCGGACCACCCGACGGTAGATACCCCAGCGTGTCTCGACCTGTGCTACTTCGCTGAATCGTCGTCGTCGTCGTCGTCGTCGTCGTCGTCGTCGTTGGTTGAGTACTCTTCTTACTTTGACGGAACTAAGTCTGAAGGACGTGACGTAATCGTAAAGTCAATGTCGACGATGGAACAATATTGTGGGTGTAAAGAAGTCAGTGTTCCGGTCGAAGTGTCTTTTTTTTTCACGGGGTATAAGTAACAGCAGAATACTTTAAGTGGATGAAACCTTTGTCTGATATCAAGTTTGTGTACATCCTAAGTTTTGTAATGACATTCTAATTCTAGTCCTTGTTAGTTGTTATTAGTCACAATTACCCAAGTAGATTGTCTTTTCATTACTACTCTATTTCATCTCGTAAATTTTTTAGAATTGTAAAATTACGTAATTTAAATAAGTATCTTTATACTTCACTAAATCTATTCACCTTTCTTTTTTAGACTATACCTTGTTCCACCCGGTTCTTGAACAAGTCTTGTGACCGTCGGACGACTCGTATGGGGACCTTCCCTGTATGTTGAAATTAGAAATAATACTTCATTAGTATTCCCCTGACTAAGACTTACGGTAGACGAGAGGTACTTCGTAATCTCAATATCCGACGAGTGAACTATGCGGGAAGTTGGGACGAGAGGTTGAAGTGGGTTTCAAGGTAAAACTTTCCGACTCAAGATTGCAAATAATATTAATTATAAGAAATGTTCTTGGTAAATAAAAATTACTTATCGTCTCATCTGTCGACTCCAAGGAAGAAGTTGGGACTCTTCGGTTGGTTTACCCTCTTATATAGTAATAGATTGATTTCTAGAGATAAGTCCGTTCTCTGTCTTCTTAAAGATAAATCCACGAGTCTACTCAGAGACTTTCAGTCTGTAAATTTGGATGAACAAAACGGTACATCTTTATGTTAAATCCGTTATTCTCTATTCTTTACTTCTGTCCACCTGACAAGAATTATATTTTATTTTTCTTTCGGTACGCAAGACCAAAGATTGTAATTTTGTAGGATTTAATTTATTCCATAGAGATTAAATTAAACAAAATAACAAGGGATAATTTATGACTCGAGACAACTTATCCTGTGTAGTCTAATTCAATGAATCTAACACACCCTTGGTCTTATTTGGTCACTACGAAATATTCTGTGTGGACCGGTGTCTCCTTACTGACGGAACATTCTCTCCCCCAATCACACCCAACTTGTCATAAGGAGGGTTGACATACGACTTACATAACCTCCGTACACTTCTACCTTCGTCTTTAGTCTCACTCCGTTGTTCTGTTTCTTACGGTCGTTAACAACCGTCTGTAGTCTTCGATCCTTCTCTGTACCCGACTTACGTAGAAGTCTCTAAGACTTTCCTTGGTTGGGGTGTCTGTGGCACCAAAACCTGGAAACTGGAAGTCTAGACAATTTCTTATGTAAAGACAGCAGAATTCAGGAGAGGGTGGGATGAGGGGCGATGGAGACGGGGTCCAAACATAATCAATCAATGTCGAGATCTTTAGATGGTGTCTCTGTGAATCAGTTAATTTAAAAGACTCTTAGAAAAACACTCGAATCCTTTATCCCTAAGTAACCACAAGTCTTCGTTGGTCGACGATTGATTTTGTTTCGCCGAGAGACGGGAAGGGAAGGGAAAGTGTCACGAAATGAAAGTGGGGAAGGAAACGGTCTGTAGAATCTTTCTTACGAATCTTTGACTTCCCTAACAAAAAACTCCCAGTATTATTTTTACTTTCGAAAATCTTTTAAGTACTCTCATTAAAACCGTCTTAGAACTCTCGTAGATACCTGTCGTATTCATATTTCTACAGTGACGTAAAGTTTATGTGGTTTCGTTGTCGTGTTCATGTTTACAAGAGGACGCATATTCGGTCGTGACACCGAATATGACTAATACCTTTACGTTGTGAAAAAGGGGTTTCTGTTACTTGTGAATGTGTACTTTAGTCGGACGGAGACATAAAGGGGCTCATCATAGGGGTATTATGGAATATTGAAAGGATTCCGTTCGAGGATGGTAGGTTTATTGTATGCAGTTAAAAAGGACCTTGAAGGTAAGGATCCTAGAGAAACTTTCTTATGGTGGTTTAATGACAGTTTTACGTATGAATACCGAGTCGTATTGAGTTAATAAGACTGTTATCAAAAATATAAATATAAAATGATGAATTTCTAAATAACAAGACAAGGAATTTATTTTGAACACCTCGTTTAATTTCTTTTTTAAATAAGGATTAAACGATTCCGTCACTGTTTGTTGGAGTTAGGGAATTTTTATTCTAATGATTTTTATTACAAGATTCTTAGAGAAATAAGTAGTTTGTCTTAAAAATTTGTCTCGATACAAAATTCTAACTTCGTGAAGAGAAAATTCTGATAAGGAATAGAACACTTCAACAGGAACACTTTCTAAGTGTTACTGTTTTATAGTCTCATAATCTCACCTAACCCCTGTCGATCCTCTTTGTTTTTCACTTGAAATTGTTTATAAAACTTCAAAAGAAAAATGACTGAGATTACTGTGTACGTATTTCCTTTTACTTGTCTTTAACAAAATTTTATTTATTATCCACGTTTCGTCACTTTCAGTATTAAATCTAAATTCTTTATGAATTTCCTGTACTTTGTTTTGACACAACCACCTTTTCTTTTTTTCTTGAAGTCACAGGGAGTATCCACAATTTCCGTAAATTATCTATAAACTTTTAGTCGTCCAGTATATCTTTCAGTGTTCTGGATCTACTGTTTAGATAATACTTATATAAAATTGAGAAACTACAATAAAACACCATAGAAGGTAAGAAATGGATACTTTACGTCCTGACTCCCTTTTACGTACGTACGAATCAGTGAGTGAACACAGGTTACGAAACGTTGGGGTACCTAACATCGTACGGTCCGAGGAGACAGACACCTTAAGAGGTCCGTTCTTATGACCTCACCCAACGGTAAAGGATGAAGTCCCCTAGAAGGTTTGGGTCCCTAATTTGAACCCAGAGGACTTTGACTCCGTCTAAGAGATGGTAGACTCGGTGGTCCCTTCGGGTCTCTCTTTTAGCAAAGACATAAACAAAGGTTCTCGATATTATTTGATGTATTTTAAATAATCTAATTTTCTCATCTGTAAATAAAAGAGTGTCAAGACCGTTGATCTTTAGGTTTCAGTCATATAGTCGAGTCGGTACCATAAAAACTTCCGAGATTCCGTCTTAAGAAGGAACGGAGAAGGATTCAAAGACCACCGAGGACCTTTTGGGATGATAAGGGACTGAACGTCCATGTAGTAGTGAGATTAGAAACAGAGGTAGTGAAAGTAGAAACACAGAGACAGAGGAGACTCTAACACCCTGAAAGAGATACGGGAAAGGAAAAGAATATTTCCGTGGTCCCCTATATCGCCACCACTAAATTAGTGATTCGACACAGGCTGAGAAACACTGGGGTACCTGACATCGGGTGGTCGGAGGAGACAGATAACTTTAGAGGTCCGTTCTTATGACCTGACCCAACGGTAAAGGAAGAGGTCACTTAGAAGGGCTGGGTTCCTAGTTTGGACACAGAGGACGAACCGTCCGTCTAAGAAATAGTGACTCGGTGGACCCTTCGGAGGTAACCTATACCATGGTGACATTAAGTTACTGGAGTAGAATTGATTAATGTTTACGTTTTTGGAATAAAGGTTTATTTCATAAACTCACCTGTATATAAAACCCTTTTATGTGACGTCCAGTTCTCCGTTGATAATCTTAGAATATATCTTTTTGACTGATCAAACTTTAACCCTTTCCTCGTACAGTTCCGACACATAACAAAGGGATAAATAAATTGAATATACGTCTCATGTAGCATGTTTTACGGTCCGACCTATTTAGTGTTCCACCTTAGTTCTAACGACCATCTTTATAGTTGTTGGAGTACATACGTGTACTATGGTGAGATTACCGTCTTTCACTTCTCCTTGATTTCTCAGATAGCCATTCCCACTTTCTCCTCTCAAAACTTCTTTAACCGAATTTTGAGTTGTACGTTTGTCAATTCTAGTACCCTAGGTCAGGGTAATGAAGTAACGTTTATCTTCCACTTTTTAACCTTCGTCACTGTCTAAAATAAAGGAACCCGAGGTTTTAGTGACACCTGTCACTAACGTCGGTACTTTAATTTTTTATGAACGAGGAACCTTCCTTTTAATACTATTTAGATCTGTCTAATAATTTCGTGTCTCTGTAGTGAAACTGTTGTTTCCAGGCGTATCAGTCTCCATACCAAAAAGTTTAACAGTTCATACCTACATTCTCAATTTGATATTTCTTCCGACTCGTGCCTTCTTAACTACGAAAACTTGATACCACGATCTCTCTGGGAACTCTCAGAGAACCTGTCGTTCCTCTAGTTTGGTTAGTTAGGATTTCCTTTAGTTTGGACTTATAAGTAACCTTCCTGACCACTACTGCGACTTCTAGATTATAAAACCGATGGTCAACACTTCTTGACTGAGTAATCTTTTCTGGGACTACGACCCTTTCTGACTCCCGAACTCCTCTTCCCCCACTCTCTCCTCCTCTACGAATCTATCGTAGTTGTTGAGTTACCTGTACCTAAACTCGTTTGAGTCCTCTGTCACTTCCTGTCTCTTCGGACCACAAGACGTAAGATACCCAAGTGTTTTTCAGTCTGTGTTGACTCACTGACTTGTCGTCGTTGTTATGAAACCCTCATAAGTCTGTTAATGTCAAAGGTTTCGACACTAAGATCTTGACAAGAGGAATAACATAATAGAGAATTGATTGGCTTCCTCTCTGTTTTCTTCGTTATCACATATAACTAAGGAACCTTTGGGAATGTCTACTACCTTATTTTCGATGAATACGTCAGACACCATGAGACTCCCAAACGGGTGTTCAGTTCCTTCCGATAATAATGTTATCGACCACGATTAACTCACGATCAACTGGGTTCATCAATATCTCTGATACTACAACCTTTGGGTTTTATGGAAGTCATAAAGTGTTATGGGACCTGAGACCCATCGATGACTGTTTACGGTCGGGACACTTTCTTACCTTTTACTTTTTAAGATTTGGATCGTGGTGATTGACTTTTTACTTATGTTATTGTAGACGACGTCTACCCATTTTCTTCGACGGAAATATTTGTGGCTGAGGTTTATTGGTCCTGGTAGACTTTTGGGACAAAAGAAAAAGTCAAGAGTAATCAATAATAGTAAATCTTATTTATAAATTTTAACTATAGGGATTTGTCTAAACCATCAGAAGATAAATAATTCCTATTGTTTATAAATAAAAAAAAGGTCCATTAAAAGATAAGTACTGGAAAAAGGGGGGTAATTAAAAATAGGTAAATGAAGAAAAGAAAAAAGGAAAGGGTAATACCATAATGTCCTATAGTTTATATCAAAGGACACGATATGTCATCCTAGAACAAATAGGTAGGATATACATTACCAAACATAGACGATTAGAGTTTGATGGTCAGAAAGACAAGGGGAGGGAGGGAGGGAGGGAAAGGAAACCGTTGACGTTCAAGAAAGAAATACGGATACTCGGACAAAGACGAGGTGTCTGTTCAAGCAAACACAGTATGAAATATCAGGTGTAGTATATCAAAAATAGAAAGAGAAAGACTAAACAAAGTGAATCATACTATTAGAGATCAGATGGATACATAGACGTTTACAGTAATAAAGTAAGGAAACATACCGACTCATTATAAGGTACCACACACACACACACATAATTAGAAAAAATAGGTAAGTAGACAACTACCTGTAAATCTAATAAAGGTACAGAACCGATAACATTTATCACGACGATATTTATATCCTCACGTAAATAGGAAAACTTAACATCAAAACAGACCTATATACGGGTCCTCACCCTTAGGACTTAGTATACATAAACACTGGAAAACTAAAACCGTAGTAGATAGTATTTATATGACTAATATTTCTCAATTGTATTTGTTATTTGTAAAATGTACATAAGAGAGAGAACTATCTTTTTCTTTTTTTTTTGGATGTCTTAATCCTTGAAATTAAGAGGAGTTCCTATTCTTTTAACTCCCATTACTCTACTTGATTTGAGAGGTTGTAGTGTTCGGATCACTCTTTCCCCGGACTCTATGGTTCAGTCAAACTCCGATATATGAAATGGTCATTCGGTATGAAATAGAGTCTCAAAGAATTTAAAGTTTAAATATATGTTCAACGGTCCTTGGGGGTCCTTGAAGGGAGTAGAGTTTGGAACTTCTTAGTGACAAAGATACGGGAACCGGAAAACAGTACGATTCGACAGTGGTTAATAAGTCGATCCGATCAAAAGGAAAATTTCGATCGATAAGAAACGATAGAGAGAAGGTTCTGAGATCAGTATAGGTCAATATCAAGGAATTAGTTGTTAGAGATTCGGAGGGAGAGGGTGTTCGATAAAGGAGTGGTGGACAGAATTAGTCGAGTCTGACGACAATGTTTTATAGTATCACCAAATTTGTTGTCTGTAAACAAAGACTGTCAAAACCTCCTACCTTTTAAGTTCTATTTCGTGACTGTTTAAGTCAAGAACTACTCCCGAGAGAAGACCGAGTGTCTGGTGATGTAAGAATAACGTACAAGTGTCCCGTCTCTCACCTTTGAGACTCCAGAGAAGGAGAATACTCCTGTGGTAAGGATAGTACTCCTGGGGTGAGAGTATCAGAGTGGATTAATGAAGGGTTTCCGGAGTGGATAATTATGGTAGTGTACTCCTAATCCCAAAGTCGAATACTTAAACACCAAATATATATGTAAGTCAGGTAACGTAGTAGATTTACTTTTTGTATCCTCATATGAAAAACAACAGTTCCAAAACAATGATTAGAGTCTACCTTTTTGTCTTTAACTGTGTCTGTCCTTTAAATGTCCTAAAGTACTTATGGATAGAGAAAGACACGGGGACCTAAAAAGAAGTATCTTTGTAATTTGTTATGGATTGTTAGTAAATTTTATTTCCTACCAACCTTAATCAAAGGGCCTTAACGTCACCAGTCTCGTCATTTCGAACTTACTTCAATTTAAATAACTACAAACTTTTACAAAACGAAGAAAAAGTAGGAAACTCCTAGACTTATAATTGTAGACTACTTGTGTGTTTCTGTCTTGTAACAAAATCCTAGGGATCCTCGTTTGGAACCTTAGAGACGGTAAAATGAGTGGATTTAGACCCTCTCTTCACACACCAGACGTACAAAGGGAGTGAAGTCGCTACAGTCTCCAGTCACGAGGAAGACACCCCTGGAGTCCTTAACAGATGTAAACTCGACAACGTCGGTACCCGAACAAAATAAGGTGGAAGGATTCAAAATGTAAACGTTGACATAAATAAATGGCAACAATCAACGAGTCAGCACAGGTTCAGAAACACTGGGGTACCTGACATACATCGAGTGGTCCGAGGAGACAGGTCCCCTAATGGGTCCGTTCTTATGATCTCACCCGACGGTAAAGGAGGAGGTCCTCTAGAAGGGTTGGGTCCCTAGCTTAAGCCAAGAGGGCCTAACATACGTTTAAGAAAAGATAGGTTCGGTGGTCCCAAGATGATTTGATGACTGTACGGACGAGGTGAAATGGATTCTAAGAAATCTTCTCCTTCTTGAGTTCCCTCCGACCATCCGGTTTTGGTTCCTTTCTAGTCAAAGATCTTTTAACTTCTTCCCCTTTACGTAGAATCACTGTCCTGTAAAAAAAGGTCATGTAACAAAAGTTTTACCACCGTTAGAGTTTTAGTGACCGTTATAAAATCCATTACGTGCCTACTCATAATGTGATTAATTTTTAACACGTGATTATTTATTACATCTCCTGTTCTTTGTGTTGATCAGTTCATACAAACACAACCCAATAATGAGAGACCTTGTTCCGTTTCAATTGTTTCACTCATCTGGAGTTCAGTTAAATTGTCCTTTTTTAGTGGTATTCACCATGTACCATTACCGTTATACACTATGATACACCTACTGTCTTTATAGACTTCATAACAGAATCTTCAAGTTCTATGAGTAACCTTCGTTCTTTGTTTATACGTGTAAGTCTGAAACCTCACTCCACTGAGTAGTCGACCCAGTACCTGTTTTAATAAAATTAAGTACGTGGGAAGGAAGTAAAGAATTAGGTTTTTGTACCTAAAGAGTTTCACGTCAATGCTCATTATTGTTGTACGGATACACTGTCCCGGGTCTTATCCAATTATTTAAAATCAGGAAAGAAGTGGACGTAAGTGGAATATTTTATTATTTGCATCAGTCACTACAAGCATTCACCTGAGTACAGGTATTTATAAAAGGAAAGAGACGTGAGATTGGATAAGAAAAAGTTGGAGTGTCTATTGGAGATAGTCCGGAACTTTTCTTTTAAATAAGAGTCTTCTAAAAATCTAAATGTCAATCTTCCTTTTTTTGGTATTTGAAGTTTTAGACAATTTTAGACAAGATTCGACAAAACAAAGAAACTTTCTACCCTTAACTGGTGAGTAAAAGGTTACCGATAAACCTCTCACCCAGTGTTCTCCAATTGAAGAATTTCTTTACTTTTTGTACAACGAAAAAGGTCTTGTTTTGTTTTAGATTTATTTATTTTGGGACTAATAATCACTTTTATTTCGTTATAAGATTATTATGACTTCTCAAAGGGTCGGTAAAAAGTTTTGAGTAGTCACTATTTAAAAATATTCCCTATATTCCGTTACCGTGGGGTGAGGTCATGAGAACGGACCTTTTAGGGTACCTATCTCCTCGGACCACCCAACGTCACGTACCGCAACGATTCTCAACCTGTGCTGACTCGTTGAAGTGAAAGTGAAAAGTGAAAGTAGACAACCCCTTCCTTTACCGTTGGGTGAGGTTACAAGAACGGACCTCGTAGGGTCCCTACCCCCTCGGACCATCCGACGGGAGATACCCCAGCGTGTCTCAATCTATGCTGACTTCACTGAATCGTCGTCGTCGTCGTCGTTAAGTCATGAATATTTAAAATTCATATAAAAAACTTGAAAGACATATTCATTTTTCGATTAAAATACCCTATACCTTAATAAACCGAATTGTAATAGATTATTAAAACCCTTTTTGGTTAGTAAAGTTATCTACGTATAATTTTATCAAAATTTATTAAGGAACTTATTTCATACACTTACGGAACTTTGAAAATAAAAATATGAATTGAGTTTCTGAACAAACGTTTTATGAAATTTTCTTCTTCCTCGATCGAGAACGTTACTTTTTTATCGATCATTAATAAGTTATATCTTTATCAACATATAATATCCAAAATTTCGTGTTAGTAATCCATTTCTTCTTTAATTAGATTCAGACTGGAAAAATTTTCAAAAAGTACTTAAAGAGTTCTCTACTATAAATAGATAGTCTTGATTTTTTTTTTTTTTTCTAATTCTATGACATTTATGTGTCTTTCTCTATCAGTGATTCCTTCGAATCTCTTCTAAAGAGGATCTCCGCTATTGGATGAGTAAGACCTTGAAACTCAACTTTTGGGAAATCTCTATGACGTCCGTCTTCTATAGAGTTTCCGTTAACATTCAACAGACCCTGAGTGATATCCTACTTCTGGTACGGAAGGATTAAGATCCTTCTGTTGTAGTGTTATATGGATATATATCCGGACGAACCCACTCTATAGAGAAATATTCACATTTGAGATGTCTTATTTTCTTTCTAAATAAAGTAATTTTTTTTCTTTTTTTAATTAATTGTTTTTCTTTAGATAAATTTCAAGATCAAGTGTATCGTATTACTAATGACGGATTTAAATTAATTTTTTTATTGTTGTCACTTGTTCTTCTTATTTCCTTTGATAGATAACCGGTACTTATATCGTTTGGTGGAAATTAAATGTACATACACGTCTCTTTTATAGGTTTTGGTCATCTATTGTTACAATCACCCAGACTCCTCTCTTTAGTGGAATAAAGGTATATAAATCTTTCCTGTCAAGTCAAGTCAGCGAGTCAGCACAGGCTGAGAAACACTGGGGTACTAAGTGTCGTGCGATACGGAGGGACAGGTAGTGGTAGAGGACCTCAAGTGAGTCTGAGTGCAGGTAGCTCAGGCACTACGGTAGGTCGGTAGAATAGAAGACAGCAGGGGAAGAGGAGGACGGGGGTTAGGGAGGGTCGTAGTCTCAGAAAAGGTTACTCAGTTGAGAAGCGTACTCCACCGGTTTCNGTAAGGAAGGTTTCTTTAGGGTCCTGACTAGAGGAAGTCTTACCTGACCAACCTAGAGGAACGTCAGGTTCCCTGAGAGTTCTCAGAAGAGGTTGTGCGGGTTCCATTCTCTTTGGACTCATTCTACCATCCACAACGCTCTCCCGTAGTCTCCCGTCTATGTGACTTTGGTATGAGTTAGATTAGTGTGATCCTGGTGTCGGAACAGATTGAGTTACTTTGGTTCGGTACGGACGCCCCGTTGAGTTCTGTCCACCCAGTACCTCCTCTCTAGACTGTCTTACACCAGGTGACCTCTTCCCTTACCGTTCGGTGAAGTCATAAGAACGGAACTCTTGGGGCACTTGTCATACTTTTCCGTTTTACTATCCTATGACTTTCTCCTTGAGGGGTCCAGTCTTCCACGGGTTATACTATGACCTCTAATCACCTCTTTATCGAGGTCTTTCTTACTTCCCTATCTCGTTTTCGTTTTTGTTATGGGTCACACCTACACTGACGACTATCTTCGTTCTAGGCTACGACATTTCTCGTTATAACGTATCCTTGGACCTTACAGTCCAGGTACTTAGTTCCGTTTAACCTTCACCAGTTTGTTCTCTACCGTTCCCACTTTCAGCTGTAAGAACCTTAGTCGTTTGATTTTACCTGACCTTACCCACTTAAATTGAGTCTACTGGTAATATAGATGATAACGCCCGTCCTTAGGGAGTCTTCTTTACCTCATCGGTAGTACAAGTTGTTTTCTCAGCCTTTACATCATGAACCTACGTTAGAGTTTTTGCTGTCTTACTAGAGACAAACAGAGGTTCCGTTTGGTAAGGTATAGTGTCAATAGGTTGAGATACGGGGTTGGTCATTGTGACTTCTTTGACTTCAACTTGTCAAAATACTTCTGGATGTTGTAGAAAATCTTGATTGTGGGTTTTTTCTTCTACAGGAAGAGTAATATCCCCTGACCTTACGTTTTCATCCTTCAGTTCTTTGTGGACCTCATTACCCGTTTAAACCGGAACCTTACGCCTTACTTCGTCTTACGTGAACAGTATCGTTTGTGGGAGAAGGTTGTTGTGTTCTCTTCTGAGATGTGTACCTGTAGTGGTCTACCAGTTGTGACTCTAGTCTGACTAATATAAGAAACGTCGGTCTCTACCTCTTCGAGATATGTCAGTTGTTTTTGTTCTGGTCCTCGACTGACACCGAGTCTAGTACTTGAGAAATAACGGTTTAAGTCTGAGTTTAACTTTTTTCATCCCTTTTGACGATCTGGTAAGTCCATACTGGATTTAGTTTAGGGAATACTAATATGTCACCTTCACTCTTTATCTAAATTCCCGGATCAAGACTATCTATCTCACGGACTACTTGAGACCTGACTCCAAGCACTGTGACATGTCCTCTGTCCCCAGTTCTGGTAGGGGTACCTTTTCTTTACGTTTTTTCGTTTTACCGAGAGACCCCTCCGGAATGTTTATCGACATTCTCTCCGCTTTTCGTTTCCTCTTTTCCTTTCTATATTCGTAGACTTACGTCTCAAGGTTTCTTATCGTTCTTCTCTATTCTTTCGGAAGAAGTCGTTAGTCACGTTTCTTTATCTCCTTTTGTTGTCTTACCCTTTCTGATCTCTAGAGAAATTCTTTTAATCTCTATGGTTCCCTTGTAAAGTACGTTTCTACCCTGAGCTATTTCCTGTCTTTACCATACCTGGATTGTCTTCGTCTTCNTAGTCACGTTTCTTTATCTCCTTTTGTTGTCTTACCCTTTCTGATCTCTAGAGAAATTCTTTTAATCTCTATGGTTCCCTTGTAAAGTACGTTTCTACCCTGAGCTATTTCCTGTCTTTACCATACCTGGATTGTCTTCGTTTTCTATAATTCTTCTCCACCGTTCTTATGTGCCTTCTTGACATGTTTTTTCTAGAAGTTCTGGTTCTATTAGTACTACTACACTAATGATTAGATCTCGGTCTGTAGAACCTTTCACTTCAGTTCACCCGGAATCTTTCGTAGTGATGTTTGTTTCGATCACCTCCACTACCTTAAGGTCGCCTCGATAAAGTTCACGACGTGAGTTATACGGTCGTTTAAACCTTTTGAGTCGTCACCGGTGTCCTGACCTTTTCCAGTCAAAAGTAAGGTTAAGGTTTCTTTCCGTTACGGTTTCTTACGAGTTTGATGACGTGTTAACGTGAGTAGAGTCTTTCCTATTTAAGGGTTTTAATGTATTATCTTGTCTTTAAATACCTACGAAGTCATTGTGTTATAGACATAATTAGATACGTTTGGATATATATAGGTAATTAGTTATTGGATAAATAAATAGATATTCTGATTTATCAAGTTTCCTAGATAATCGGTTTGTAGTCGTAGATTGAGTTACCTTTTTGTTATTGACTAAACTGCGATTTCTATTCTTGTAACGTTGTTACGGGTAATGGAGGTGGGAATAAATTATGAACCGACCTCTAAAATAGTCGAGTTGGTCTGGTCTCTTTTATTTGTCTCCGTATTTTAACTTTTCTTCATTTTGATAGAGATACATGTTTAGTATTATACGGACTTGTTAAATCTTCTTGACGAAAATTTTATAGTGTATTATGTTATTCTTAAGCCATTTCCTCGTCTTATGTATTAATTGTATTCTACATTATCTGAACTATAAAGAAGTTTACTATTACTCAATCTTCTCTGTTATTTTCTCCTTTTCGGGGTAAAGGTCATCGTTTAAATTCCTAATTAATCGATTTTGATTTCAACTATTTTTACTCGTTTAATATATGTTTCTATTATAAATTTAACGAATTTTCTAGTCTTCATCTTGACCTACTTACTTTCCTGTTTAGTATAAGAATTTACGTTATCGAACCATAATATTTTTACAGTTATTAGAGGTTCAATTATTTCAATGTGATTAGTGTTATTTTAAACCTTCAATAATAAACCTCACTCTATTCAAATATTTTTATAGTAACAATTTTTTTTATGGTTGATTCTTACTATCTTCTTTTTGAACTTTTTTGTGTACGTCAACCCTCTCCCCTACCGTCCCGTCTGGGTAGTCTTTAAGTTTGTATGATTTTTGGGAGATATTACATGACAAAAGTTTTACACATTTATGACTATATACTTATCAGTCTAACGTTACAAAATCTTATACTTTCAGGTCTTAGAACTACATCCAAAAGTCATCGTAGACTTTAATGACACTCTTCACTTGTAAAATTAGTTATTACAACCCTGTTGACCTATCAGTAGATGTTTCAATACTTTGGTCTGATCTAGGGTGTCAAAGTCAAGTCAAGTCAAGTCAGTGAGTCAACACAGGCTGAAACGCTGGGGTACTTAACGTCGTACGGTCCGGAGGGACAGGTAATGGTTGAGGGTCTCAAGTGAGTCTGAGTGTAGGTAGCTCCGTCACTACGGTAGGTCGGTAGAGTAGGAGACAGTAGGGGAAGAGGAGGACGGGGATTAGGGAGGGTCGTAGTCTCAGAAAAGGTTACTCAGTCGAGAAGCGTACTCCACCGGTTTCATGAAGTCGAAGTCGTAGTCAGGAAGGTTTCTTTAGGGTCCTGACTAGAGGAAGTCTTACCTGACCAACCTAGAGGAACGTCAGGTTCCCTGAGAGTTCTCAGAAGAGGTTGTGGTGTCAAGTTTTCGTAGTCAAGAAGCCACGAGTCGGAAGAAGTGTCAGGTTAAGAGTGTAGGTATGTACTGATGACCTTTTTGGTATCGGAACTGATCTGCCTGGAAACAACCGTTTCATTACAGAGACGAAAACTTATACGATAGATCCAACCAGTATTGAAAAGAAGGTCCCTCATTCGCAGAAAATTAAAGTACCGACGTCAGTGGTAGTGGTCTGATAAATATTTACCTAATCTCTAAATCTTTTTGATGTTCATCATCCCCGAAGGGACTATCGAGTCGACCATTTCTTAGACGGACGTTACACCCTCTGGACCCAAGCTAGGGACCCAACCCTTCTAGGGGACCTCGTCCCTTTCCGATGGGTGAGGTCATAAGGCCGGACCTCTTAAGGTACCTGACATATCAGATGTCCCAGCGTCTCTCAGCCTGTGCTGACTCGCTGAAAGTGAAAGTGAGTGAGTGTTCGTCATTTACTTTTATACTTACTTAATTGAATATTAGTTCCTTATTTCTATTCGAAAAATTGTAAGTTTTAGGTCTTTGTTGTTTTCTATTCGAATTGTATAAGTTGAAAGTTTCTTTTTTATTTGAAATATATGACGTCCGTTTACCAAATAGGAGGATAGTCTATTTTTCCCCGATTTTTTTAGTTCTTTTTTACTAAATTTATTAGGATTATATTTTAACCCGTTTTCACCATTTTTCTCAAGGTCCTTCTCGATTTGTTTAGTATGAAGTCATATACTTTTTTCACTAACCAGAATAAGAATCATTCTATGTATACTTAATTTGATGTTTCTCTACATTAAAGAGTGGATACTGTGTTTAGGTTTTCAAAATGTTATATGATACAACCGTTACGATACCCCTTTCCCTGGGTCGTATTATAACGGCCTCACTAACGTTTTACCGTATTGAGGATATCTTCTCTTAAACCATTATAGTTTGTTTTAATACATAGTAATTGGGGAACTGAACCATTAGATTCCTAAAGAAGGTTCCCTCTTTCCTTTAGTAGAGTCCATATTTTATAGTTCCGTTATCAATAAGTATCGTCTTAATAAATTTTGTCATTTTCTAACCTTTGTTAAGTCTATAAATCGTAATCTCTGACCAAGTCACTTAATAACATAAAGATAACTTTCTTATATAATACGACGTCATTTTCTTTCTCGTTACTGGTCGTAAATACGTGCCCATCATTTACTAGAGGTCCAATATTATTTACTTTAAAACTTTTTCACCTTTATTCTTATATGTACACGTACATGAACGAACAATAGTATTTTTACTTGTGATCTTTTTTTGATTTTTTTTGACAAATGAATACCACCCCTCTTAATCTTACTCTCATTCTATAGAGACTCTTCTTTAATTTTATAAAAAAGGTAAAATCCAGTGATATATAAAAATAAGTACATAATCTTTTATTTACTTAGTACCTTTACTGAGATTCAAATTTTTAATTCAGTTTGTGTACGTATTTGAAAATACATTTTAAACCAAAGTAATTCATATATCATTCATGTAATGATCCTATTATATAGATATTATCATATAGAACATCCTGTTTTTCTTAATATTTTTATACAATTTGAGTCACCAAAATACAGGTCACATAACTAATATATTAAAATTATTTAGTTTTATATATATCCCGTTATTATCGTTGGTTCGTAAAGTTGCATTCTCTTTTTTACTGAGTTTATGTTTTAATTTCTTTCTTTAGGACATTATCATTAGAATATAGTTCATATAGTATACACCAGTATTTATATACCGAAATTTCCAATTTGTCTAAAAAATCTTATATTATTGGTATAGTAATAGTAAACATACACTAAAATATTTTATGTAATGCTTAATAACTTTTTATTAGTAATGTCTCTCATTTGTATAATTTTTATAAAGGGAGTTTCTCTACCTACCACTCCCATCAAACAGTAAAACTAAGAGTTATTCGTTAATGTTTATACAAAACTTTATAGGAAACAAACAGTCGGGTCTCCAAAAACAAAACAAGACAAAAAGGAAACTTAATCTTCTAAAGTTTCTAAATCCTGACCCTATCCATGTCATAGACTGAAAGTAGACACTAAAGTATTTCCCGTTGATCCTACCTTATTCTAGTATCGTTTCAAGAACTCGTCTAGTTAAAACCATTTCCAAGGTATCTTTTTAACCCTAAACTGTTAGTTTAGGGAAATTTAACATCCACAAAACTTGTTGGAAATACATCTGGGTCCTGAAGTACCCGGGTGTCAATTCTGATGACGGTATTTAAGTCAATCAAGTCAAGTCAGTGAGTCAGTACAGGTTGAGTAACACTGGGTACCTGACGTCGTGTGGTCCAAAGGGACAGGTAGTGGTTGAGGACCTCGAATGAGTTGAGTACAGGTAGCTCAGTCACTACGGTGGGTGGGTAGAGTAGGAGACAACAGGGCAAAAGGTGATCGGAAGTTAGAAAGGGTCGTAGTCCCAGAAAAAGTTACGTAGTCAAGAAACGTAGTCCACCGGTTTCATAACCTCAAAGTGGAAGTCGTAGTCAGGAAGGTTACTTATAAGTCCTGACTAAAGGAGAACCTAACTGACCAACCTAGAAGAACGTCAGGTTCCCTGAGCGTTCTCAGAAGAGGTTGTCGTGTCAAGTTTTCGTAGTTAAGAAGTCACGAGTCAAAGAAATATCAGGTTGAGAATGTAGGTATGTATTGATGACCTTTTTTAGTGTGGAAACTGATCTACCTGGAAACAGTCGTTTCATTATAGAGACGAAAAATTATACGACAGATCCAAATAGTTTTGAAAGGAAGGTTCCTCGTTCGTAGAAAATTAAAGTACCGGCATTACCGTGGGGTGAGGTCATGAGAACGGACCTCTCATGGTACCTGTCTCCTCGGACCATCCGACGTCAGGTACCCCAGTGATCCTCAACCTGTGCTGACTCGTTGAAGTGAAAGTAAAGGTGAAAGTACGTAACCTCTTCCTTTACCGTTGGGTGAGGTCACAAGAACGGACGTCTTAGGGTCCCTACCCCCTCAGACCACCCGACGACAGATACCCCAGCGTTTCTCAACCTGTGCTGCACTTGAAGGACTACAAGTTCGATCAAAATCTTTTCCGTCTCCTTGGTCTCTAGTTTAACGGTTGTATACGACCTAGTACCTTTTTCGTTCTCTCAAGATCTTTTTGTAGATAAAGACGAAAGAACTGATACGGTTTCGGAAACTGACACACCTAGTGTTATTTGACACCTTTTAAGACTCTCTCTACCCTTATGGTCTGGTGGACTGGACGGAGAACTCTTTAGATTTACGTCCAGTCCTTCGTTGTCAATCTTGACCTGTACCTTGTTGTCTGACCAAGGTTTATCCCTTTCCTCATGCAATTCCGACATATAACAGTGGGACGCATAAATTGAAGATACGTCTCATGTAGTACTCTTTGCGACCTGACCTTCTTTGTGTGCGACCTTAGGTCTAACGGTCCTCTTTATAGTTATTGGAGTCTATACGTCTACTGTGGTGGGAATACCGTGTTTCACTTCTCTTTGATTTTTCGGAGAACTACTTTCACTTTCACCTCTCACTTTTTCAACCGAATTTCGAGTTGTAAGTCTTTTGCTTCTAGTACCGTAGGTCAGGGTAGTGAGGTACCCTTTATCTACCCCTTTGTCACCTTTGTCACAGTCTGAAGTAAAAAACCCGAGGGTTTAGTGACGTCTACCACTGACGTCGGTACTTTGATTTTCTACGAATGAGGAACCTTCCTTTCAATACTGGTTGGATCTGTCGTATAATTTTTCGTCTCTGTAATGAAACAGTTGTTTCCAGGTAGACCAGTTCGATACCGAAAAGGTCATCAATACATACCTACACTCTCAACCTGATATTTCTTTCGACTCGTACCCTCTTGACTACGAAAACTTGACACCAAAACCTATTCTGAGAACTGTCAGGGAACCTGACGTTCCTCTAGGTTGGTCAGGTAAGACTTCCTCTAGTCAGGACTCTAAAGAAACCTTCCTTACTACGACTTCGACTTTGAGGTCATGAGACCGGTGAAGTACGTTTCTCAACTGAGTAACCTTTTCTGAGACTACGACCCTCCCTAACCCTTGTCCTCCTCTTCCCCTGCTGTCTCCTACTCTACCGACCTACCGTAGTGGCTGAGTTACCTACACTTAGACTCACTTGAGGTCCTCAACCACTACCTGTCCCTCCGGACCGCGCGACGCTAAGTACCCCAGCGTTTCTCAGCCTGTGCTGACTCGTTGACTTGACTTGACTTCACTGAATCGTCGTCGTCGTCAGTGGTAGACGTCACTAAAATCTCGGGGCACTTTATTTCAACGAATGACAAAGGTAACAAAGGGGTAGATAAATGGTACTTCATTACCCTGGTCTACGGTACTAGAGTCAAAAGATTTACAACTCAAAATTAGGTTGAAAAGATGAGAGGAGAAAGTGAAAGTAGTTCTCCGAAAAATCAAGGAGAAATGAAAGACGGTATTCCCACTACGGTAGACGCATAGACTCCAATAACTATAAAATGGACCGTTATAACTAAGGTCGAACACGAAGAAGGTCGGGTCGTAAAGAGTACTACATGAGACGTATATTCAATTTATGCGTCCCACTGTTATATGTCGGAATTGCATGAGGAAAGGGATAAACCTTGGTCAGACAACAAAGTACGGGTCAAGATTGAACGAATAACTGAACGTATATCTAAAGAGTCTTCCGTCCACTCCACCAGACCAAAAGAGTAGAGAGATTCTTTAAAGGTGTCCAAAACATTACGTGTATCAGTTTCCGAAACCACATTAGTTATTTCGTCTTTATCTACAAAAAGACTTTGAGAACGAAGAAACTACTAGGTCTCCTATAACTGTTAAACTAGAGACCAAGGAGACGGAAAAGATTTAGGTCGAACTTGTAAACCTTCAAGTGCCAAGTGTATGACAACTTCGGACCGAACCTCTTATAACTCGTAATGAAATGATCGTACACTCTACTCACTGTAATACACCATCAAACTCGTAAGAAACCGTGACGGAAAGAAACCCCAACCCACTTTTGACTGGAAAAGGTCAGGACACCGGTGACGACTCAAAAGGTTTAAACGACCGTATAACTCACATGTCAAATTGTGGTATTAGAAATTCCTACACTTTTTGAGTTGACCTTAAGGTAGTGGAGGTGATCGAAACAAGTATCAGTACGAAGGATTCCGGGTAAACTGAAGTGTAAGGTCCTACAGACCGAGATCCACTCACTAGTGTGGTAGCACCGATAGACCCAGTACTTCTAGAAAAAACATGTCAAGACACATAAGAACAATGGAGAAGAATTATAGAAGACGAGACAATCCAGGTATGGTGAAGACAGGAAATAGCTCGGGTAGAAACGTACTTTACAAGGGAACCACAGAGATTAAAAGAACTTCTCTAGAGATCAGAAAGGGTAAGAGAACAAAAGGAGATAAAGAAACGTGACTAGTGACCCTTCCGAAAGAATAGAGAGGAACGATAAGAAACCTTGAGACGTAAGTCTACACATATACAAAGGAAAAGAGGAAACGGAAATCTAAGAGAATAAAAGAGTCGATAAACATTCCGAAGGAGTCGTTGATAAAACGGAAAAACGTAAAGAAAAAGAACCCCTACCAGAACTAGTGACGGAGGACGTGTTACAGTGTTCGAAGGTAGGTATCAAGAAGTCGTTGACACAGTCTATATTCGGGAACTTAGATAAACAGTGAAGGTGACATTAGTATTCTCTAAACTAAATCCAGTAGGGACTTACCAAATCACCAAAAAGGATGAAAGAAGTTAAATTCAGACTTAAACAGTTATTCCTCGAGTAATGGACTCGGTGTCAGTTGAGGACCAGAATAAAAACAACTGAAATATCTCGAAGAGGTAGAAACCGTCGTTTATTATATTAGTTAGACTGAAACCATAACTGGTAGACCACTACAGATGCACAATGTCATACTTTTCCCTTTTTCTATATTGACGGGATTTAATGGGGTTACATTATCCGAAGGGACCACCGAGTCTATCATTTCTTAGGTGGACGTTACGTCCTCTGGGTTCAAACTAGGGACCCAAACTACTAGGAGACCTCTTCTGTAACGTTGGGTAAGGTCATAAGAACGGAACTCTTAGGATACGTGTCTCATCGGTTACCCCAACGTTTCTCAGCATGTACTCACTCACTGATCGTGTGTGTATGTCGACCTAGTATCCGTAAGAGGGGAAGAGTATAGAAAGGAAAACGGGGAAATTCGACAATAAGGGGAAATCTAACATCGGTAAATGTTAACACACACACAATCAATGAGTCAACACAAGTTGTAAAACCCAAGGGTGCATAACATCGAGGAGATAGGTGCACTACGACTTCCGTTCTTGTGACTACACCAACGGTAAAGGAAGAGGTCCCCTAGAAGGGTTACGTCCCTAACTTGGACCCAGAAGATGTCCATCTAAGAAATGGGAGACTCGGTGCTCCCTTCGGATATATGTTAATTTGTCTGCATTTAGAGTAAAAGTTCTTTTACTCAAATATGGATGTACACTCTTTTAATATCTATGAAGTATATCACTGGTTTGAAAGTATTAAAGTGAAACGAAAAGTGAGATTACGATGGATTAAATAATGGACACCGTTTTCTTTATAACGAAGAATTTATTATCGTTACAATTGTTCTCCATACATAACTAACGGGTGTAATACAGTCTACAACATGACTCTAATATAACAAGTCAGGAGTAAATAAAATGACTAGACTTAAAGTGTCCACTCCCATAGTTCGATTCAAATTGATTTATATAGGGAACAGGTTCCAGTGTGTTCATCATTTTGTCTTAAGTTTTACACAGACGGAAATGAAAAACACAAAGAATAGTAACGTAACACGGTAATACCAACACGTCAAAGTCTAATTTAGAAATAAGAAGGTATAAAATCCCCGAGGTCATAAGGGACATAATATCAGTTATGTAAACATAGAACTTAAACTTACCTAGTCAAAATATAACATATAAAGTTTAAGGAGATTTTATGAACAAAACCATTTGTATGCTGAATCAGAGCTCCAAGGGAAGGTCGTGATTGGGAGATTCCAAGACAATCCATCCATCTTATCCGTTTTCCTCAGGTTTTACCGTCACCGATTTTCTGTTCCTTCCCTTTTCGGGTGTTTTATCTTGTTTTCTTCCAGGCTCCTGGTCTCACTTCTGAAGTCCATCTTGTTTGTCGTGAGGACCGACTCGGGCTAAACGTGTCCCGTCCGGGCCCCCTCCTTTTTGTATATTTTCCTCCTCGGTTTCGCGAGAGAGAGAGAGGGAGGGGGTGCGCGAGCAGGTGAGAGAAGAGAAGTTCAGAAACCCAACCGTACGGGAGTGCGAAACTCCTACCTAAGAGGACGATAGAAGATTTATTTTATCTCGACATTGTGTCTAAACGGATTCTCGATATTGTGAGAGGTTCTGGGCTCTCGACACTGCACGGCTCCCGAAATTACAGACAGCGAGGTTTAGAAACAACACTGCTCTGTTTCTTGACTCCTTGTATGTGAGCACACTGTCAGGATGTTGAAGAAATCATACATTGAATGACTTTTGTAAAGTGTGTTTCGTCAATAATCTTGTTGTTTGGGTTAGAGACTTAACATAGGAAAGACCGACTATTTTCGTCGAAGATAGATTTAGATCAAGTGCAAAATAAGGAGTAGAAGAAAGAATGGTAAGGAAAGAGACGGGTTGAAACGGAAAGGATTCGACGAAGAAATAAACAAAAAATGGAAAGGACGGAAAAATGACCAGTGACTAAACGGTTCTCAGTTCTTCCAGACGGTTTGTTAATACGGTTTTCAGTCGTAATTATTATCGATTGGAAAAGTTGTTTCTTTCCGAGTGTTGATAATCTCTTCCGTAGTAACGGAGTGTCCCTGATCAAAGAATACTTTGTTAAAATTGTCTCACTTTTCTGGAACTTTTATGAAAAGGACAAATAGACGTACTGTAGTCTTTACAAACGATAACCTCACTAGAGAAATGTACTACTGTGTCAAAGATCAACAACAAGTCAGTGATTCAGTACAGGCTGAGACGTTGGGGTACTTGACGCCGTACGGTCCGAAGGTCCAGGAAGTGATAGAGACCCTCAAGATCATCTAAGTAGGATTTTACGGTAATACACCTTACTCACTTCCATTATCCTACACCTCCTTATCCTCTCATTCAATCTTAGTGAATAATTCAATAATTTTACTAAAGTGAATTTATTGGTAAGTGTTAGTGTCTCAAGGATCCACTGTTTCGTCACTGGTACATGTAAAACTCACAATTGTGACCTCTTTGTCGGACTACTTCACCACCCCCTACCTGGTCATTGAGGACCCTCCGTCCCTTGACGGACTCCCGTAAGACCACTTTACTGTTGACCTTGACCCTTGAAACGGATGAATTGTTAAAACGGGTTCCGGTCGGATAGATACTTCCAGTAGAAGAAGTTGGAGTCCACACGTCTGGACTAACGTAACTTTGGTGTGTCCTGTCAACACAAGCATAGGTTATGGATTTTAGAGGTCATTTCCTCAAGGTTATTGGAACCGGGTCTCTCTTAAATAGTTTTTGACAAATGCGATGTAAAAAAACCTTTCGTATTTATGGGTTTCGGCCCGTTGTTACTGTTGAGAAATATTTGATGCGGTGACGGTGAGAAACTCTACTGGACCTCGACGTGTTCGTTATTTTTGTGTTATTGTGATCGAGAGAACGTTTCATTCCACACTTCTAGACGGAGTTTAGAAGATGTCTCTAAAGAGTTACTTTTCCTTTTCACAGACGTATAAATCCGGATAACAAGTGGGTGTCGTGGTTTTAAAGAATAATGTTTGGACTGATTTTATTGGGAGTCCGTGTGTAGACGTCGTCTTTGGGGGTGACTATTGACCTAAATCCGAGAAAAGATTCCCGTTCTGGAACCCTTTCCGTAACCCACTGTCTATGTCCTAACCTCTTTGTACCTCGTCCACATATATAGAGGCGTAAAGACTTAAAAAACTTACCGTCGAGACAGTCTTATAGATTCATAAGTCGGTTTTTATGACGTAGTCTTTGTCTTTACCGCCTCCCAATACGACGTAATCCAGGTGGTAGAGTAGAAGGGTTCTCCATATTTGGTAGGGATTTTCCGTCTCATGTCATGTTTTTATATAGTAGTTCTTTACACAAAAGGACAGGACTGTCACGAACGAACACCCCAGAATGGATTGTCGTCTGAACAAATAATCTTCGGTAAAATAAGGACGTACTGCCCGTTATTGCAATTGTACCCACCGTTCTATAATTTGAATTTTATACGTGGCCGTACGTCTTAATTTCGTCTCTAGGTTCAGGAGTAACGAGAGAAGTGGATGTCTCCTTTTATAATCGTGATACGAAATTAACCGGAAAGATACTAGTTAAATAAAATTCATTTAGTACGTTGAGATGTTATAGTGGTATCCTTCAGTTCAATATCCGTGCATCGAAGTCTTTAGGAAATTACAAGAAAGTGCCAATTTCTCTCCCTATATCTACTGAACTAAAAGTAAACAGACTAAAAAAAAAAAGAAAAATTTTTCTGTGCCCTAAGTTAGTAAGATTCCACTAAGGGAAAAATTTGGATTAGGGTGTAAGTACGTCGTTCGGATTACTCAGGTGATCCTCATTTGTTTAATCAGAGGTCCTACATAATACGTAATTAATTAGTTCGATTATCATAACATATTACACGTTATCTACTTTTAATCAAGATTCATGTTACGAGTGTACGTTCTTTTCCTAACCTCTTTTTTATACCTCACTATTTTCTTTTTAGGCAAAGATATTCAATTTGTCGAGACGAAGGGGAGGTGTGTAAAGTCCGGTAAGTTATTACTTCTCTTATACGGTTTTTGCCGGAAATATCGACTCTGTCACATAGAGTCTCTTCGACACTACTCCTTCTTTCATCGAAACTCGTTGTTATGGACGTCCCAATCCCCTCCCCAATCGTTTCACACCTGACGTGTGGTAAAGAACATGTTGATTCCTTGTTTAACAGCAAGAAAGTGAAAATTTACCAACTGTCTTTGGTTTTCTTCTTATTATAAAACACTGTACTTTTAATGTACTTTAAGTTTAAAGTTCAGGTATTTATTCCAACCGTGTCTCAATGTGTACAAGTAATATATAACGGACACCATTGAAAGTAGGAAATTGTCGTCCAACTCATCAACACTGTCTCTGAACCGGGTGTTTCAGTTTTTATAAATGAGAGACCGAGAAACGTCTTTTTTTTTTTTTTTTTTCCGGTTAAGGTCAGAGTTGCCTTGTTTTCAGGAGACGATATTATCCCGGTCACGTTTATATNTTTTTTTTTTTTTTTTTTCCGGTTAAGGTCAGAGTTGCCTTGTTTTCAGGAGACGATATTATCCCGGTCACGTTTATATCATATTCTTACATAGAATTTTTGTTCTTTTCTTTCGTCTATGGTAGAGAACACTACATGATCTTTCTTGTGTCTTAGTAAAAAACGAGAAGGACGGTTTAAGGAGTCAGTTAAAACTCTTTTTTTTTTTTTTAGTCGAGTTTACCTTCCTGTTATGATATGAAATTTATTTACTGTTCCAGAACTTTCTGTTTCTTTCTGGTTTCCTGACCAGGTCCTATTTCTTCTGAATCTACACTGTTCATTTAAGTTGTATACTGACTTAACCTTACACCTGTTCTGTAAAAATAATAATTTTAAACCCCGGTATCTCCAGTAATAACATTATTATTCCATTTTGAAGTTATTTGAAACCTCTAATCTATTATCATAACTCAGTAACGATCAAGAGACAAAAACTATTAATATTACACCAGTGCATAAACGAGAGTCCTTTATGTGTGTGTTTACCATATCTACCCGAGTTTCAAATGGTGAATCAGAGTTTCCAAAGTCCTTTTTTTACACATACATACCCACAGATAGATAGACAGATAACCGAACTGGTTTTTAAAGTAAGTCCAAAGAAACAATTTTTTTTTTTGTTTTTGTTTTTTTGTGTTTTTGACAAAAGGTAACATTTTGGACTTGTTTGTAAGATTGGTTGGGTTATAAATGATAGATGGATGGATTGGATAGATGGATGGATTGGATGGGTGGATGGATGGATGGATTGGATGCGTGGATGTATGGATGGATTGGATGGATGGATGGATAGATATATAGATAGACAGGTTTCTCTCTCTCTCTTTCTCCACCCCTATATATTTAAACTGTTTTACCCCTTTAGACTTTTCCCAGATTACCTCAACAAACATATCATGTTGAAAAACCATTCAAACTTTAGTAAGTTTTTAAATTTTTCATCCTACTTTCATGAAGTTTAACGTGGTGACGGAGTTACACTTGGTGTGTACCAGTGCAGAAGTGGAGAAGGATTAGTCACCATAAACCCAAGACTCAACAATGAGGTACGTTACCGAAACATGACATAGTAGCAATGTGTAGACCTTGATGGAAAGGGAAGGACGTACCGAATCTCAGTCACGACCTGTGTTCCTCTAAGTGTGTTCTAAACCCTCCATCTCCCCTTTGTCACCGGTAATAAAAAACGGGACTTTCAATCTGGTCAGAGGTCCGAAAGTATGTCAAGTATGTAAGACGACGACTAGACCATCAACTGAAACGACCATACGCTGTAGGTGGACTGGGTGTCCCGGAAGTCACGAGTAGTCTAGAGGAGGGAAGTCGTGAAAGAACAGGAACTAGTCTACACAATGTTGAACCACCACTTCTAATCTCATTTCAAGGAGGTTACCGTTGGGTGACGTCATAAGAAGGGACCCCTTAGGGTACCTGTCTCCTCGGACCACTCAATATCAGGTACCCCAGTGTTTTCTCAGTCTGTGTTGACTTGTTGTTGGAGGACATCCACCGGGACCACTGCAAACGCCCGTCACTCTCTGACTACTCCTGAGGCCATACAGGAAAGAGAGGAGGTGTGGGTCTAGAGGAGACACTGGTGGAGATGGTCGAGGGTCTCAACGTATTCCAGATTAGGGATAAAATAAAATGAAAATAAAAATAAGAAAACCGACGTACCGAACACCCTAGGATCAAAGGGTTGGTCCCTAATTTGGACCCGGATACCGTCACTGTCCAGTTTCAGGATTGGAGACCCGGTGGTCCTTTAAAGGTATCAGGGGATAAGGTACCGGGACTGTCACCGAGACGAGGAGGTCAATTTGAGACTGTGTGGAAACCGAAGGTCTTTATGTCGTTTCCAGTAAATCGTTCGTGAACTGGACAAGTAGAGTTGAGTTCAGGGTGAAGTAACGAAATAGGAACTTTGGTGGAGTAATAGATCTTGACGATCCTCTCACATGAATCCTGACCTATTATTATTTTCACTAATTTTAGTAGTAGACTTACGGATGATACACTTTTTGGGACACTGTGTGTAATGAAAATTTTCAGTGATTACGGGGTGTTCGTTCAATAGTAGGAATAAAAATGTTTACTCTTTGACTCTCCGTCTCTCCAACTCAGTGACCAGGTGGTAGAGTATAGGTTCATTACATTACCATTTGGTCTTCGTCTTTGAGTTTACGTCAAGACAAGGTGAGAATTCCAGTATAAATAAAATTCAAATAAATAAAATAACGTAGTTAGACCGTGGAATCCTTTTTCTTCGTTGGAAAAGTTGAAAGTCTCCTATAAACGAAACAATGACGGATCCTTAAATGACTTAGAGTTATAAAGTAAGAACTAATAAGTATAACATATCGACAACATTTGAACTTAATTTTTTTTTTTTGAGTCAGTTTTTTACTCTTCTCGATTTATTAAAGAAACTTCTTCAGTCCATCTACCGGTTGTCCGTGTACTCTTCTACGAGTTGTAACGATTAATAAGTCAAGTCAAGTCAAGTCAAGTCAGTGAGTCAACACAGGCTGATAAACGCTGGGGTACTTAGCGTCGTGCGGTCCGGAGGGACAGGTAGTGGCAGAGGGCCTCAAGTGAGTCTGAGTGTAGGTAGCTCAGGCACTACGGTAGGTCGGTAGAATAGGAGACAGCAGGGGAAGAGGAGGACGGGGGTTAGGGAGGGTCGTAGTCTCAGAAAAGGTTACTCAGTTGAGAAGGGTACTCCACCGGTTTCATGACCTCGAAGTCGAAATCGTAGTGAGGAAGGTTTCTTTAGGGTCCTGACTAGAGGAAGTCTTACCTGACCAACCTAGAGGAACGTCAGGTTCCCTGAGAGTTCTCAGAAGAGGTTGTGGTGTCAAGTTTTCGTAGTTAAGAAGCCACGAGTCGGAAGAAGTGTCAGGTTGAGAGTGTAGGTATGTACTGGTGTATCGGAACTGATCTGCCTGGAATCAGCCGTTTCGTTACAGAGACGAAAACTTATATGATAGGTCTAAATCGTTTCGTTTACTTTTCATGTCTCTCCATAGTGCAGTGTGACCCGTTTTAGTTTTTTCAGATACTTAGTATTTACGATATCTTCCATATCCCTTTTCCCTTAGGAGGATGTGACAACCCTCCTACATTTAACCATGTCGGTGATACCTCTTGTCATACTTCAAAGGAATTGTTAGACTTTTATCTCAAGGGTATATTAGGTAGTCAAAGGGAGAACCCGTATATAGGTCTTTTCTGTTTTTGAGATTAATTTTTTCTATGTACGGCGAGTCACAAATATGGTCGTGATAAATATTGTCGTTTTTGTACCTTCGTGGGATTTACGGGTAACTGGTTACCTGTTTCTTCATCTTCTACATCACCTTATGGTGGATCGGTATGTTTTCCTATTTCGTTACAGTAAATATCGCTGTACCTACCTCGATCTCTAATAATATGATTCACTTCGTTCCGTCTGTCTCTTTATATTTATAGTATATAGTGAATATGTACCTTAGATTTTTTTTACTATGTTTACCTGAATGTATTTTTTGTCTTATCTGAGTATCTGTGTTTTTCATTTGAATATCAATGACTTCCCCTTTCCCTCTTCCTTATTTGATCCTCAAATCTTATTTGTCTATGTGTGACGATATTTGTTTTAGATGACATATCTTGTCCCTTTTTATAAGTCATAAGACATTTGTGGATATTACTTTATCTTAGACTTTTTCTTATATGTATTTATTTACCTAAACGACATATGAGCTTTGGTTGTGTTGTAACGTTTAGTTGATATAAAATTATTATTTTTATTGATGTTGTTGATCTATGGATAATTGGAGAAATACTTGAGGAATACAGAATCTTTTCTTTTACGGTTATTGACGACTACGTCGGTCACTCTTTATAGTGTGTTGGAAGATGATTTCTCGTCATCGAACAGAACTATATATATGTGAAAAATCCTAGAAGTCTGTAAAAGTTGTATGATTTTTAGTCCAAAAATTGAGTCATGAAGAAGAAAACTTCATGAAGATATAGATGTAGTAAATTCGAAATATTATTACTTGGATCCTTTATATATCTTAAACACGATACTTACGAATAAAATGTCTACTTTTCTAATTTAGGATTCTTTAATGTATTTAGTAGAATTCATCGTAGACAACAAAAATTAAATAAATCAAAGTAAAGAGGGAGATAAATCATTCTCGTCTAAAACGAACTTCTGAGAGGAACGGTATGTTAAAAGTCAAGAATAGTAAAAGGACCCCGACCAAGGGGTAGTATTAATCGTCTCCTGTGTAATACGACTGAACCCTTTAGTAATACGTAGGACGTGGGTCAGTGTTAATAGACAAGCTTTACCTGTACGTTGGGTGTAGTCAAGCAAGTCCCGGTTCAAGTCTTCCTTCTGGTACTTATCTAAGAGGAGAAAGGGACTTGAACCTCGATTTTCTAACGTTGGAAGGTCAACGTATCCAGTTGAGTCTCACTTCTTATTCGAACTTCAGTTGTATCTTCATTCTTTTCCACCATACGTCTCACTGTCAAAGTACAATGAAAACACATGGACTGAGGTCGATATGAACTTCCATTAAATCTTAAAAAGTCAATACAAATTTTAACTAAGATAGATGGAGGTGGGGAGGATGAAAGAAGGGAAAGTGAAGGGAGGAAAGGAATGGAAATTGATTCGAAACACCAGTTTGTTAGTGAAAGATTGTGGTATGGGTTTTTATTTGAGTTTTACCTAATTTCTAGATTTGCATTCTGGTCTTTGATATTTTGAGGATGTCCTCTTGTATCCGTTTTGTGAGAGACTATATGTAGTGTCGTCCTAGGAGATAATGGGTGGAGGGTCTTAAGACCTTTATTTTCGTTTTTATTTGTTTACCCTGGATTAATTTTAATTTTCGAAGACGTGTTGTTTCCTTTTATATTCGTTCCGCTTTTCTGTCAGAAACCTTACCCTCTTTTATTATCGTTTACTTCGTTGACTGTTTGTTGATTAGAGTTTTTATATGTTCGTTGAGGACGTCGAGTTAAGGTCTTTTTATTTGCTGGGTTAGTTTTTTACCCGGTTTCTTGATTTATCTGTAAAGAGGTTTCTTCTGTATGTCTACCGATTGTTTACGTACTTTTCTACGAGTTGTAGTGAGTAATAGTCTCTTTACGTTTAGTTTTGGTGTTACTCCATGGTAAAGTGTGGTCAGTCTTACCGACACTAGGTTTTCAGACGTTCGTTATTTACGACCTCTCCCACACCTCTTTTCCCTTGGGAGAACGTGACAACCACCCTTATGTTTGATCATGTCGGTGATACCTCTTGTCACACCTTTAAGGAATTTTTTAACGTTCATCTTGACGGAATACTGGGTCGTTAGGGTGACGACCCGTATGTGTGACTCCTTTGGTCTTATCTTTCTCTGTGCACATGGGGTTACAAGTAGCGTCGTGACAAATATTATCGGTCCTGTACCTTCGTTGGATCTACAGGTAGTCGTCTACTTACCTATTCTTTCGACACCATGTATATGTGTTACCTCATAAGGAGTCGGTAATTTTTCTTATGTAAACTTAGTCAAGATTACTCCACCTACTTTGACCTCGGTTAATATGTCTCACTTCATTTGGTCTTTCTTTTTATGGTTATGTCATATGATTACGTATATATACCTTAAATCTTTCTACCATTACTATTGGGACATACGCTCTGTCGTTTTCTCTGTGCCTACATATCTTGTCTGAAAACCTGAGACACCCTCTCCCTCTCCCACCCTATTAAACCCTCTTACCGTAACTTTGTGCATATTATAGTATATTCTTTACTTAGCGGTCAGATACAAACTACGTCCCACGGCCTACGAACCCCGACCACGTGACCCTACTGGGTCTCCCTACTACAACCACCCCTCCACCCTCCCTCCAAACCCTAACCCTTGTGTACATGTGGACACCGTCTTAGTACAACTACACACCGTTTTGGTTATGTTATAACATTTTATTTATTATTATTATTTTATTTTTTACTTTTTTCTTTTTTTATTTTTGTAATTTTTTATTATTATTATGACTCATTATTATGGGTAGGTTCAAAGGTTCAGAATTGACGTTCAGACGTTGAATCCAAATAAATCGTATTTTTAAGGGAATGATCCGTTCGATAGAGAAGTCTTTATCTGTGAACAAAGGGGAAACCGACTCTATGTGAAACTTGAGTTTGTAAACAGGGTTAAAACGAAGAAATCTCTTGAAGACAGAATTTATAGGTAACCGTCTTGTTTACACACACCTTAGACTGTAAAAAGATTCGACACATTAATGTATATATCATATCTCCTGTGGGTTTTCTGTTCTAACTAAACTCACGATCAAGAGACAACTTTTTTTAGGTCAACCAAGTACGATATTAGTTTAGGGTCTCTAACTTAATATTGTAGTCAGTAGTTACAGAGGGAATTAGTTAACGAAAATAATACAAATCCCTTCTAAATGTTCGTTTTTGTTTGTACAGTCTTAACAAAGACACACCCCTAAAGAAAAGAACAAGAAAGTTCGATTTCTGACTATTTAGGACATGTCATGATGCCGTCCTTAAGTGATATAATACTACTTTCTCTTCACTCTTATAAAAACAGACTCACTACTTCTCCGTCCGTGATACATTAAATATCGCTTTATTTTCACTATGACATAATATGATATTTCGACAGTTAACCTAATAGTGACTTATTCGACAAGTTACAAATGAACATGCATCGTCTATACAACTTGTTCGTCCTGAACATCTTCCGTTAGTCTTTCGTTGAAATAAAAAAAAGGGAACGACGAAGAAGTTTACGAAAAGTACGTTAGCCAAGAAATGGATCTTCTTTAGAACGTGGTCAGAGTATCGAATCGAAGAAGGGAAATGGGTTAGTTGGTGCGAAGTCAGTTAGAGTCCCTGTTTTTTTTTTTTTTTTTTTTAGTAGAGGNAGTTGGTGCGAAGTCAGTTAGAGTCCCTTTTTTTTTTTTTTTTTTTTTTAGTAGAGGAAAATCATTAATGAGACAGGTGACACAACATAACTAATGTTTGAGTCTTCCACTAAGTTTCAATTTTCAAAGAGGGTTACCTGACAAGAAGGTGTGGTCGAGGACGAACGGAGACCGACGGAGGACATCGTCCTTCCCCTGGTTTTCCCTGTTTCCCAACCACAGAAACAAAAAGTCGGAACTACCGACGAGGAGAAGAGAGTGAGTGATCCGACGGACACCGAAGAGGTCCGACCTGTGTCTCCTCCCTCCTCTCCTACGAGTGTCCTATCCAGAAAACCCCGACTGTACTTCATTATCCCAGACCGCAAGACATCTTCATCGTGTGCGAATTTCCACTAGGAAAAAGAGTGTACGTGGAGGAAAATGAGGACCCTCTACAGGAGTCACAGGGAGAGTGAACCCATCACGGAGGCGAAGTCGACCGGTAAATGGTAAGGAAGAGTCAAGTGCAACGACACATGAAGGTCGGAGAAGACGACTCCAGTGGACAACAACCCGTCTTCGAGAGGTCCCTTCGTCCGAATTCGGTCAGAAGGGTACCACCCTACAGTGTACCAATGAAGACTGAATGCAATTCCCTTACCCACTCGTTCACTCACTCTCTCATGAGTCAGCAAACCAGCACAGACTGAGAAACGTTGGGGTACCTAGCATCAAGAGGTTCGAGGAGACAAGTACCCTAAAGGGTTCGTTCTTAGGACCTTACCTAACGGTAAAGGGGGAGGTCCCCTAGAAGGGTTGAGTCCCTAGTTTGGATACAGAGAACGTAGACGTAACCGTCTATCTAATCAATGGTGATCGTGGTGGACCCTTCGGGAGGTCCCCCTGAGTCAATGAAATAGTCCTTTCTTCAGTCGTGTAGACCAATATTATCGTGATGATGATGATGATGATTCAGCGAAGTCAGCACAGGCTGAGACACGCTGGGGTATCTGTCGTCGGGTGGTCCGAGGGGGTAGGGACCCTAAGAGGTCCGTTCTTGTGACCTCATCCAACGGTAAAGGAAGAGGTATATTATCGTGTCACCAGGAGTTAACGGGGGAACCTCTATTAGACGGTTATAGACCTCTGTAAAAACTGACAGTGTTGTCCTTCTTCCCCACGACGACCATAAAGGACCCATCTCCGGTCCCTACGACGATTTGTAACGGGGTTTCAGGTCCTATCGAGGACTTTGGTTCTTACTACAACACATTTTACAGTTGTCGTAACTCAAACTCTTCTGGGCGAAGGGTACTCCTTCTTGTGGTAGTTGACATTTGTTTCCCACTACTTATATTTGAAAAGTTATTAAAGTTTCGAAAAATAGTTGAAAAACAGAAGGTAAATAAGGAAATCCTTTCTTGAAAGGTCTCACGACTAGAGGACCAATCATTCTTACATTTAAGTTCCCTCTGAACTCCAGGGATGAGGACAGATATAGTCTAATTTTCACCCTTTTGGAATCGTGTCACTCTAAGTTGTACTACCTAACACATACGAGGTTTTAGTAAATCTTTTTTTTTATATACATATATATGTATAGAAGTGTGTAAAATGTTGACTATAGATTTAAAAATTAATCGTAAACACATCTCAACGTTTAATGTATAAAAGGTCTTCACTCCGGATAATATATACACGAAATTTATATGTATGAAGTTTTCAAATGTCGAAGTCTAAATCAAGTAAGTTGACTTATTCGATTAACCGTTTTACTTAGGAGTAACAGTTTAGTCAAGAAATGTAGTTAACATTGAAGTTAGTCTTTTTACAGGCTAAAATCAAAAATTAATTTTTTACTATTACGTGTAAGACTACTGTTCAAAAGAGTGAATAAGAATAAATTCAATCTAACTTTTTCCCATCCTTCCTTCCTTCAATCACATGGTAATCTTACATTCGTGGTTGTTCCGTTATGAAAAAAAAAAAAAATGGCAACGATCATCATATAAGAGACTTGCGTCATCGTGTGACATCTGGGAAATGTCCATAAATTATGACTTACCTTCTTCTCATCTATCTATCTCTCCGTGACTCGAGGTAACATTCAAATATCGGTCCTATTGTATTTTATAGAGTCAGTGAGGTGACTTAAAGACGTAAGAGTTTAATAAGGACCTTCACAAATATTAGACCCCATTACGTAGGTTTACTCTAGACCTGACCCACTCTTAAATAAAACAATCACGTCATTCTCTCCTTATGGCACCTTCGTCTAGTTCCTTTCTTGACCGTCTAGTGTCTGTCTGTCCTCGAATTCTTTCAGTGTGACCTTTCTTCTTGTCAAATCCTTTATTTAACGATATTTCGATAGGTACGGATACACTAACGATCTGTTAGGAGAACCCGATACCAAATTTCCGGTCAGGTGATTTCTAACCCCTTGTCGTACAAGTACTACCTTTGTTTCGTCCGGTTGTCTGGATATCTTGTTTTTCATATCCTCCTCCTCCTTCCCCCTCTCGGTTCTGTCCCGGTCTAGTCCCTCGATTACTTTCCTATTAGATGAGAAACTCTTCATAGTAGTTTGTGTTTGGGATAAATTTGTCTAGATACAATTTGTCTTTATTTACGACAGTTATTAGGAACAACTCTTTCATAAAGAATTTTAGTCTTTATTAGTCATCCATTTTATTAAGGTTTTAGAACACCCTAGGATCGTTATGAGGACTATCCATGTATCGAATCCACGGTATGTTTTAACCATCGTAACATTGATAATTCATAACCGTTAATAAACAGTCACTATGGATTTGTAATAAAGCGAATTAAGAAAATCATTTAAATACTGTATCTGTGAAGTCAAAGGGGTAACTCGTCGACTTCTTCGTGTCCGAATCCTTTCCAGTTATAGTTGAGATTCCAGTATGTAAAGTGTTCCGTTTTGATTTCGTACAGTCTCTGTGGAAAATATGTTTCTGTAAGATTTGTGAACGGTTTAAATGATATTAAACAGTGTTCGAAACGACAGATCTGTACCGTTTGAAGGAGAATCCTCTTCTAGAATAAGCTCCACGGTTTTTTGGGATTTTACGGAATTCGGTCCGTTTGAAGTACTAACTTTCATTTAATGTTGGTAACAAACGGACGAGTGAAAATGAAAATTACATGTAAACACACTCTCACGTCTCTACTTTCGGAACAGTCAGTATCCATATGAATTTTTTAGTTAGGTTTTCGTTTTCCTTAAACTTTTTCTAAGATGTCACCGTTGTACTCGATCGGTATCTACAGATAAAAGGTAAGTTAACGAAAAGTTTTCAAACTTTCGACGAACAATCGAGACAAAAAATTATATTTTAAAATTCCACAAACAATAAAGATTCATTATACTACCTCGACTTACAAATGAAAGTAACTCTACAGTTTTCTTTTTTTACACACTAAAAAAAAATACTCGACAGTCATCTTCTATTAGTTATATTAATTAGTCATACTGTAAATGATTGTAAATATATAATAATAAATAAGAAAAATTAACACGATTGTAAAATAATTTCCTGTGTATAGTTGTGTTAACAATGTCTTGAAATTATTACCAATGAAAAACTAATCTTGTAGGAGGAGATGAACGGTCCTAAAATAGAAGAAAAGGAATTGCAAAGGAATTGCAAGAAAAGGAATTGCAAGGAATTCAAAGTAAACCAAACAAAAGACAGATACCAAGTATATTTACACTGTTTTGGTACATGTATACCGTCCCACTATATTTCCTATTATATTTCCTTTATATTTCTATAAACATATCTGAAGATGTACTTGATCCGAAGATAAGACACTTTTGACTTATTTACGACTTTCGGTGTACCAGGTGAAAGACGTGTGTCATCTGAGACGGGTCGTCTATCATTGATTTTTCCTTGAAAGTGAAAATATACGTAAAGAGTCCCTTGTGATTTCAAAGATATGTATCATGAAGATCTTTAGGAGGGAGGTCACAGCTTATGAAAGAAAGGAGTACAAATAAGATTTTAGGAAGTTTAGGTCTTTAGCATTTGGGAGAAGAGAGTTGAGGTCAGATGACCGTAAAGGAGGGGAAAAAGAAGAAACGTTAATCTTAATTAGAAGGATATGCGTAGAGGGGGGAGGGAAGAGGGGAAGACTTTCAAGAAGATGGAGGGGGATCAGAGAATTAAAACTTAGTTTTATAAGACCTGGTACGGTTCCTTGTGAAACGAAATCAACCTCTACCCCTAAAGTTCTCTTATCCCCTTCTATCAATGATACGATTACTATTAAGTAAGATTAAGTAACGTAGTTATTCCCGTCCCCAAGGTTTGAAGGAACTAGTCAATTAGAAACAGAACGTCACCGTTAATTGAAAGTCAGAGATCCAAAAAAAGGGGTCTCAATGGTCGTGGTAGAACCGTCAAAGGTAAGGATGAACTTCCAGACTGAGTGGAAATGCTCTGGGTTCTTTCAACGTGGTCCACCGGTCTTGATTATGAGTGTACAGACTCAGGGTCAAACCACCCTCGGGACACAGACAAAATGGGTCAGTGAAATAAACAGCGGGGCAAGGGGTCGAGTCCTTCGCCACCGATATAGGATGTCGATGATACAGACCTAAGGACCTCTTCCTTTACCGTTGGGTGAGGTCATAAGAACGGACCTATTAGGGTACCTATTTCCTCGGACCACCCGATGTCAGGTACCCCAACGATTCTCAGTCTGTACTGACTTCACTGACTCGTGTGTCGCGATACAGACCTAATAGAGTCATCAGGAAAAAACAACTAAATCAGGGAATTGTAGATGTACTAATTGAGGATACGATTTGAGGAGGACCTCTCTACGGATCACACCAAAAATCAAAGGAGTGACCTCGACCTAACTTCGTCTCGACCTCCTACAGTTTCACATTTAGTGACCTGACCTTTTCAAAGTGTGAGATATACACCTCCTCTTTGTAATATCCAAATGTATGTTTTAAGTTCGTTTTAGGACTTTTAATGACAACTTTTGTCAATAGACTAAGACTCAAGTCTACTTCCATCAAATTTCACGATACACTTTTAGAGTTAAATAATATATAAAGATATAAAACTCTCACGAAATTTTTCTGTTATACCATGATGACAAGTAATTTATTAGTAAAGTTCACACTAACTTTTTATACCATACTTTGTATAGTTTAAAATACGTCTTCAGAATATGAACAGAAATCTAAGGATTTAACTCGGGCTTACCGAGGTTTCCCTTTCTAAAGAAGTATAAAGACGTGGACACCTCCTTGTTATTATAAACTCCGGAAGACCTTTAAATAAATATTTCAGTTATTGTCGATTTTCATATAACCAAACGGGAAATGGAGGTCCTTTTGTTTACTACATACCGTTTACTGAGAGGAAAATATTCGCAAAACGATTACACTATAAATATTATAATGAAATACAAACTTACTTAAAATAACACGTGGTTCTTGAAAACATAGAGAATGAGAAGTATCTGAATAAGTTCTGACATTTTGTATATAAGGGATGTAAAAAGAAAACTCTTAGAACTTGAGTCTTCTTAAGTTTTCACACGGGTTCCGAGATATCATTTTCCACCACGGACTAGAATATAAATTTAGAGTCTCCTAAGGTAAGTCCATGTTGAAACGAGGTTGTAACGACTGAACTAACAAGGTATCTGTCACACAACAGTTTGTACCCTAGAATACTACCGGACCGATATGACTTTTAAAAATTTACTTGGTACCATTTTTTAATAGTGTGATTAACACACCCAATACATAAAACGACATAAATCGTGTTCCGAATGGTCTCTATCCCAAGATTCTTTGGTTGACCTTCCATATTAATAGAAGTCCCTATAAAATAATAATTTTCCATATTATTTTCAATTATATTCTCATCTATTTTGATAATCCTTCGGACAGTGTTCACTGAAACATTAAACTTTCTAGTACATAGTAAAAGTTGGTACTGAAAATCAAGAGAAGAGACCCACTAAAAAGTTTGATGATATTTAAATTTTTTTAAAAAAAATCTAACTATTTATCTATTTGACACGAAGACAAAGTCGTCTCTTTTATTTTCAAGTAAGTTATTAATTTAATCGGTATGTACATGGTAAACTTAAATGTTATAAAAAAGTTAAACATTATTATAAAATTTGAATAGAAAAATACCTCAATGACCTATGACTTAAAAGAATGAAATCTTTGTATAATAATACCGAATCTAAATGGAATAGAGAATCATGAAAACTAGATTTTCGTTTGGTTTTTTCGTATATTGAAATTAGATAACCATTTTGAATTTACATATATAGAAATACATATACGTCCATTTTACAAAAATGTCTTCGACTATTAAAGGAAGAGTCATAGTTAAAGGATTACGTAATAATGATCCCCCAGGGATGTCACTACCTTAATCATTAGATATGTCGATTTCTGATATATAAGTTGGGAAGACGTGTCTATTTCTACTAGTTACTACACATTTGTTGGTAAACTACTCCGAAGAATTTTAATGGAAAAAATCCTCTCGAATGAGTCCACCGTCGAAAAATATTAAAATGTATAGACAAAAAGAAGTATAAAGTAACACTAAGTAACTACACTTACCTCTGTACTACCGACCTCATGACATACATACATATATATATATATATACACACACACACATACACATATATATATACCTACAATTCCATTTAAGTTCCTTATCTCTGTATAAGATTTTTCTTGTTTCGTATAATTGTCTTTCTAGTACTCGGACACTTTTATACTTTCCGACTAGATGTAGGGATATAACGGATCCACTTGAAAAACAACTAACATTCTCTTCGGTCACATTAAAGTCTGGAAGATATCGTGAGTGTATTTTAAGGGATCAATTGTTTGTATGTTACAGAGATTTTATTCCCTACGAGAAGACGTAAAGAGTTCTTTTTATGTGACGATGTGTCAAACCTTCTATTCAGTCGTCCGTTGTAGTTTTTGGATATTTGTATATACGTAAAAAACAAACAAACAAAACGAAAAACATGGTGGAGTGTGGTCAGTCTTACGGGTCGTAATTTTTCTTATGTCTATTGTTTACGACCTCTCCCATATCTCTTTTCCCTCGGGAAGATGGGAGATGTGATAACCACCCTTACATTCAGCCACGTCGGTAATACCTTTTGTCATACTTTCAACGAGTCTTTCGATTTTTATCTTAATAAAATACTAGGTCGTTAAAGTGAGGACTCGTATATAAGTTTGTTTTGATATTAAAATTTTCTATATGCGTGGTAAGTATCGTCGTGATAAGTATCGTCAAGTATCGATAAGTGTGGTCAAGTATCGTCGTGATAAGTGTCACCGGTTTTGTACCTTTGTCGTATTTACATGTAGTTATCTATTTCATATTTCTTCTACACCATATATATGTACTACCTCATAACGACGACGACTCAGCGAAGTCAGTACAGGCTGAGGCACGCTGTGGTAACTGTCGTCGGGTGGTCCGAGGGGGTAGGGACCCTAAGAGGTCCGTCCTTGTGACCTCACCCACGGTAAAGGAAGAGGTTCCGTACTTTCACTTTTCACTCTCACTTCAGCGAGTTAGGAAAGGCTGAGGATTGCTGGGGTACCTGACGTCGGGTGGTCCGAGGGGGCAGGGACCCTAAGAGGTCCGTTCTTGTGACCTCACCCCACGGTAACGGAAGAGACTGATGAGTCGGTAATTTCTTTTACTTTATTATAGAAAATGTCGTTGTACCTACGTTGATCTCTACCAGTACGATTCTCTTATTCAGTCTGTCTCTTTCTGTCTATGGTATACTATAGTGGATGTACACTTTAGATTTTATACCGTGTTTACTTAGATGGATGTTTTGTCTTTGTCTGACTGTCTGTATTTCTATTCTGACACCAACAGTTCCTCCTCCTCTCCTCCCTCTCACTGCCTGACCTTTAAATCTCAATCATCTACGTTTGATAATATAAATCTGACCTATTCGTTCTAGGATGACATGTCGTGTCCCTTGATATAACTGATAAGATACTATTTGGTGTTTACCTTTTCTTATAATTTTTTCTAACATGTATACATACCGACTCAGTGAACCGACGTATCGTCTCTGACCGTGTCGTGACATTTAGTCGATATGAAATTATTTATATGTATATGTAAAAGTGTATCGTTAAAGTGTTGTCATTAACTAGTTTTCCAATATTTTAACTCATATCATACTTGAGTATCTCTACAAGTTGGGTTATGACGAATATATATGATCTTATAAACTTAGTTTTATCTGTAAGTTATTTTATATTCGTTCATTTGTTTAATGTCATTTTGACATGTGTTAAATCATTCCCATTAAACACGTTATAATACTGTACGTTATAAATACTGTAACATTTGATTCAATTACACCATAGCACGTAAATTAACTTCATGTATTTCGTATATTATATAGGTTATATTATGTTATATTAAGGATTTTAAGTGTGTATACCTCTGAAGGGACCACCATGTCACCTATTCGTATAGGAATAGGTGACATGGTAGGGGACGTCCCCTGTGTCCAAGCTAGGTACTAACCCTTTCTAAAGTGTCCGACACCCTGTTGATTTCAGGAATGCAGTGTTGATGATTCGGGTACGAGATCTAGGACGCTCAACGTTGAGGAGTCTGACACGGTGTTAATGACTTCGCGTGCACGGGATCTAGGGTGTGTGACGTTGGTTACCCGATCACGATCGAGTTGATGATTGATAGACCTCGGACACGAGGCGTTATCCTCTTCGGTGCCGTTACTCTTTAGGTGTGCGATGGTACTTCTCATCGAGACCGACTGGTGTCGATGTCTTTCGGACACACGTCGGTTTCTGGGTCGTGTTGGTTTTTATTTAATTAGTTAAAAAATTTTAGTGTGTTTACTTTTCTTGTATTAGACGTACCTGTAACCGGGTTTTTAACTACCATCCATAGAGACCAACAAGAACAAGTCAACGGGTTAACACAGATTGAGAAATGTCGGGGTACCTGACGTCGTGTTCGGAGGGACAGAGAGTGGTAGAGGGTCTTAAACGGGTTCAAGTATAAGTAACGTAGCCACTACCGACCTGTCGGTCGGTAGAGTAGGAGACTACGGGAGAAGAGGAAGACGGGAGGTAGAAAGGGTCACAGTCCCTGAAAAGGTTACTCAGCAGACAAACGTGGTCTACTGGTTTTATGACCTCGAAGTCGAAGTCGTAGTCAGGAAGGTCACTTATAAGTCCTTATAACTAAGGGAAATTCTAACTGACCAAACTAGCGGAACGACAGGTTCCCTGAAAGTCCTCAGAAGAGGTCGTGGTGCCAAGTTTCCGTAGTTAAGGAACCACAAGACGGAAGAAATATCAAGTCGAGAGTGTTGGTATGTACTGGGGAAACCTCTGGTATCGGAACTGATATGCCTGGAAACAGCCGTCTCATTGTTGAAGAAAAGTTGTAGGACAGATCCAAACAGTAGTAAAAGGACGGTTCTTCGTTAGCAGAAGACTGAGTACCGACGTCAGTGGTAGTCGTCACTAAAACCTCGGGTTCTTCTCCTTTAGACAGTGATAGAGGTGGAAAAGGGGAAGACAAACGGTAAGTCATTACCCCGGCCTACGGTGTTAGAATCAACAACAAAAAAAAAAAAAAAAAAATTACAAATGAGAATTTGACCGAGAAAGTGAGAGGAGGGAGTGGGAGTGGTTGTCCAAGAAATCAAGGAGAAGCGAAAGACGGTAATCTCACCATAGTAGACGTATAGACTCCAACAATTACAAAGAGGGTGGATAGAACTAAGGTCGAACATTGAGTAGGTCGGACCGTAAAGAGTACTACACGAGTCGTTTATCCAATTTGTTTGTCCCTCTGTCGTCTGTCGGGACAGTGTAAAGAAAAAACTAGAACTTGGTCAACAAGATATGTCCCAAGACTGACAACGAAGAATTGAACGTATGTCCCTTTGTCCATTCTACCAGACCATAAGGGTAGAGTCTCAAAAGGTGTCAAACAGTTCTAAATGTGTCAGTTTCCGAAATCGTATCAGTTATTTTGTCTCTATCTATAAAAAGACTTTAAGGGAACAAAAGAGATAGTAGGTTGCTTACAACCGTTAAACTAGAGATCAAGGAGAAGGAAAAATTTTGTGTCGAACCTGTAGACCTTCAAGAACCAAAGGTATTACGACTTGGGACCGTACGTTCTAAAATTCGTACTGGTTAACAGGATTGTGACTCATTAAATAAAAAAATTAAAAATAAAAATGAAATAAAATGAAATATTATGACATAACCAAAACGGTATGTAACTGTACTTAGGTGGTACCCACATGTACTCAAGGGTGTATACTTGGGGGGAGGGTGGAGGGTGGGGTATAGTAGAGAAACCTAATAGGGGCACGTGGTCGGGGTTCGTAGGACATAGGACGTAACTTGTATCTGACCTCTAAGCAAAGAATGTACTATCATATGTACAAAGTTACGGTAAGAGGGTTTAGTAGGGTGGGAGAGGGAGACTCAAGTTTTCAGGTGAGATGTGTAGACACAGAGAAAACGACAGAGTGTATGTCCCAGTAGTAATGGTAGAAAGATTTAAGGTATATACACACAATCATATGACATAACCATAAAAAGAAAGACCGAATGAAGTGAAACATATTAGCCGAGATCAAAGTAGGTGGAGTAATCTTGACTAAGTTTACATAAGAAAAATTACCGACTCCTTATGAGGTAACACATATACATGGTGTCGAAAGAATAGGTAAGTAGACGACTACCTGTAGATCCAACGAAGGTACAGGACCGATAATATTTGTCACGACGCTACTTGTAACCCCATGTACACAGAGAAAGTTAAGACCAAAGGAGCCACACATACGGGTCGTCACCCTAACGACCCAGTATTCCGTCAAGATGAACGTTAAAAATTTCCTTAGAGGTGTGACAAGAGGTATCACCGACATGATCAAACGTAAGGGTGGTTGTCACATTCTCCCAAGGGAAAAGAGGTGTGGGAGAGGTCGTAAATAACGAACATCTGAAAACCTAGCGTCGGTAAGACTGATCACACTTCACCATGGAGTAACATAAACTCGAATTGAATTTTTTTACAAAAATGTTATTCGTTTACAATTTTTTAATACAACCTTTTTACTAATTTCATAAACCACAATGACTATAAATCCTATTTATGTTATCCAATTCCTTTATTTCAATAATACTAAAAAGATTTATAAGGATTATTTATACATTTGACGGAGTCAAAGACAGTCGCATTGACTCTTCCTCTTTACATCTTTTCAAAGAAGTGTCTTGTTTCACTTTAAGAAACTGAAAGAAAACCGCCCATAAATATGTCACGACAATGTGATACGATAGTAAGATACACCTATCGTACACCGATGCCATCTGTACAAGAATAACGTTTACTCTATACTAAACCACGGAGATAAACCGATACTTTGGGAGATCCTGTATTAATCACAGAGGGAATCAGAAATAAGAGTCACAGACCGTGTGCCAGTAGGAACTTATGTCCTCTTAACTAAAACATAGGCGAACGTAGGTGGAAGAAAACCAGGGTCCTTCAACGATACCAGAAAGAAACAATACTGGAGAATTCCTTTCAAAAGAATAAGGACTAGGTGGTGTATGGTTGAAACCATCTATTTTAAACTTTTTGTGTTTATATTTTTAATATATGAACTTAGTCCATCGGGTAGGTGTATTCTTTAATAGTTTGATAACACCATCCGTAACCACGTCAAACTGTTATAAGGGTCAAGAATTGATCAGGTCCTATGAACTATCCTTTCATGAAGGCCCGAAGAATAACAACCCCACCCCGGTACACTAATCATTCCGGTTCTTTAATGCCCGACTTCACTGAACGACCGATTTGCAAATTAACATGTATGTTTCAAGAGGTTTCACAAAAGAGAGAGAGAGAGAAGAGAAACCCTGCCAAAAGTTGTAGAAAGTTCTATAACCAACGATTCAGTAGAACCTAAGAATTTACTGATGTCACTGACCTAAAAGTTGTTTACGTATCACACTAGTCCCAAAGGACACACCGAGTCTCCATTTCTTAGACGGACGGTTCGTCCTTTACCGCTCTACACCCAAGATCTCCTAGAGAACCTCCTCCTTTACCTTTGGGTGAGAACGGATCCTTTAAGGTACCTGTCTCCTCGGACCGTCCGATGTCCAAATCCCCAGACGTTTTTTCAGTCTGTCTTGATTCACCGACTCGTACGTGTGTGTATATCACACTAGTTCCTTATTTAGAAACAATATAATTCGGTGACTATAAAACTTGAACAAATAGTGACATCCTATTGAATCTGATAAGACTAATATATATTGTGTAAATCAATATACTTTATGTAAATTTTTTAAAATTTCATGTGAGAACTTCAGTCTTTACTATATACTGTGGTGATATAAAATATTTTACCTAATTTTTTAAGATACATATATATATAAAAAAAGTAAATTTGTTTAGTCTACTATGTGTATTCGTACACACATTCGTATATATGTGTTATTTCCGTGTTTTTTCTGATCTTTAACTTACCTGGAGTGTCTTCGTCTTCTGTAATTCTTCGCTACCGTTCTTATGTGTCTTCTCGATATGTTTTTTTCTAGAAGTACTGGGTCTATTGGTGCTACCACACTAGTGAGTGGATCTTGGTCTGTAGGACCTTACACTTCAGTTCACCTGGAATCCATCGTAGTGATACTTGTTTCGATCACCTCCACTACCTTAAGGTCAACTCGATAAAGTTTAGAATTTTCTACTTCGGCACTTTCATAACATGAGTTATACGGTCTTTTAAACCTTTTGAGTCGTCACCGGTGTTCTGAACTTTTCAAGTCAAAAGTAAAGTTAGGAATTCTTTCCATTATGGTTTCCTACAAGTTTGATGGTGTGTTTACGTGAGTAGAGTGTACGATCGTTTCATTACGAGTTTTAAGAGGTTCGGTCCGAAGTTATCATACACTTGGCACTTGAAGGTCTACAAATTAGACCAAAATTTTTTCCATCTCCTTGGTCTCTAGTTTAACAGTTGTAGACAGTCTAGTAGTTTTTTCGTTCTCTCAAAGTCTTTTTTGTAGATGAAGACAAAATAACTAATTCGGTTTCGAAAACTGACACATCTGGTGTTGTTTAACACCTCTCAAGAAGTTCTCTACCTTATGGTCTGGTGGACTGGACGGAGGACTCTTTAGACATACCTCCAGTTTTTCGTTGACAATCTTTACCTGTACCTTGTTGACTGGTCAAGGTTTAGTCCTTTTCTCATGTAGTTCCGACATATAACAGTGGGACGAATAAATTGAATGTACGTCTCATGTAGTACACTTTACGGGCCGACCTACGTAGTGTTCGACCTTAGTTCAAACGGTCCGTTTTATAGTTATTAGAATCTATACATCTACTATGGTGGGAATACCGTCTTTCACTTCTTCTTGATTTTTCAGAGAACTACTTTCACTTTCTCCTCTCATTTTCTCAACCGAATTTTGAGTTGTAAGTCTTTTGATTCTAGTACCGTAGGTCAGGGTACTGAAGTGCCGTTTATCTGCCCCTTTGTTACCTTTGTCACTCTTTGAAATGAAAACCCCCGAGGTTTTAGTGACGTCTACCACTGATGTCGGTACTTTATTTTCTACAAACGAGGAACCTTCTTTTCGATACTCGTTGGATCTGTCGTATAATTTTTCGTCTCTGTAATGAAATGGTTGTTTTCAGACAGATCAGTTTCGATACCAAAAAGGTCATCAGTATATACCTACACTCTTAACCCGATATTTCTTTCGACTCACGACTTCTTAACTACAAAAACTTGACACCACAACCTCTTCTTAGAACTCTTAGAGAACCTGACGTTTCTCTAGGTTGGTCAGGTAGGATTTCCTTTAAACAGGACTTATAAGTAACCTTCCTGACTACGACTTCGACTTTGAGGTTATCAAACGTTGGACTACGCTTATTCCCTGAGTAACCTTTTGTGGGGTTAAGACCCTTTCTAACTTCCACCCTCCTCTTCCCCTACTGTCTTCTATTCTACTAACCTACCGTAGTAACTGAGATACCTGTACTCAAACTCATTCGAGGTCCTCAACTACTACCTGTCCCTTCGGACCGTACGACGTCAGGCACCCCAGCGTTTCTCAACCTGTTCTGACTCACTCACTTGACTTGACTTCGTATATGTGCGAGTGTCTTTTCTAAAAACTTTATTTAGCTGAACCTAGGGGAACGGGTCTTTATCCAATGTAATCGAACGACGACGACGATTCAGTGAAGTCAGCACAGGTTGAGACACGCTGGGGTCTCTACCGTCGGGTGGTCCAAGGGGGTAGGGACCCTAAGAGGTCCGTTCTTGTGACCTCACCCAACGGTAAAGGAAGAGGTTCCGTACTTTCACTTTTCACTCTCACTTCAACGAGTCAGCACAGGCTGAGAATCGCTGGGGTACCTGACGTCGGATGGTCCGAGGGGACAGGTACCCTAAAAGGTCCGTTCTCATGACCTCACCCCACGGTAACGGAAGAGGTATGTAATCGAATACGTGTACATTAAACTTCATAAAGTAACCAGTATAAATCTTTACTTTTCTATTTGTCTGTTTTTGTATATGTGTTTATTAAGTTTACTATATATTTAATGCATACTCAAGTGAACTTATATTTTGTTTTTACTTTAACTTTATATCTTTTTATAAAAAGAGTTAAAAATTTTTAACAACTGTAGATCCTTAAAAAAAAAAAAAAAAAAAACCGATCTCTATGATGTATGGAAAACTTGATTAAATATATAAATAAAAATTTCTTTTTAATTAAAAATGAATACTTTCCATATATACCAATACGATTGTTTTTCCCCCAAATACAAAATCCAAATGTATAACTTTACTAATTTCAAATTTAATATGATACAGACAATAGTGTGTATAATTAACCTTTTACTTATACATACTGAGTCCCTTGAGTTTACCCCGAGACACTGTTTGATCTCCATACTCTACCCCACACTCAACCCTCCTCCAAGTTCTCCCTCCCCCGTATACATATGGATAACGACTAGGTAAACTACATACCACCTGTGGTTGTGTTATAATATTTCGTTAATAGGAAGTTGATTTTATCTAAATAAAATTTTTTCTTTCTTATACCTACCTACCTACTTCATCTACCTACCTCTTCATCTCCCCAACTTTAACGGGTATCCATCTACCAAAACCTACCTACTCATATCCACCTAAACAATATTAACAGATAAAAAAAGAATTCTGAAGTAAAAGAAAAATCTTGTCAAAATCAAAGTGTCGTTTTAGCTCTCCCTCTCCTTTAACTGTTTCTGAAGGTTCTATAGGGGACGAGGATTTGTTTATATCAGATAGATGAAAATACGTATAAACGTTAAGAGACATTATATTTTAGTATCAAATTTTTTCTCTGAGGTCTAAGATTTTACATTCAGATAAATTTTGTTGAACCCGTGAGGTGATTTCCCAGAGAGAACTTGTGTTCGACTATCCACCGATTTTATAACCCCCTTCCGAAACTCTTTCACCTGTCTACAGGTAATCCTTAACCACATTGTCGTGACTTTGGTCACAATGAACACTGGCGACGAGAGGTTTAAAGGTATTCGCCCACCATTAAGAGGTTTGGGTTAATAGGACGGAAGACAAGACGACCGACTGGTGACCTAACTACTATCTCGTTTCAATTGTTTTAATTTGTTTTGTCCCTAAAGTACATTTTCCCTAAAGAGGAGCGGAAACACTATTCCACATAATAGTAGTAATACTTTCCAAAATTGATTCACTCCGTAAAAATATAATGGACATTTTATGTAAAATTTCACGATTGGAACTCTTCTTATTGGGACTAATTAATATCAAGGGTTATTAATTAAGTGAGAAAATTTAAAAAATAGGTTAATATTAGGAAGAAGGATCGACCAAAGGTGACATTAGTGAGTACAAGACATTCTTATTTTATGAGACTTTACCTGGATTAAGTCGTTGGACTTATATCGTCGTGATTAATATTTGCATTTGACATTTCTTACAGTTTTTATTAAACTGTCTATAAAAAAAAGGACACTGTTGAATTCCTTAATTATCCAAGTCGAGTTTACATAGAGAAAATTTAAAGATGTGTCTATGGGAGTAAAGACGTATGTAGAAAAGTCTTGACGATCTTATATTCGAGAAACTTTGATAATCGAGAAAAAAGGGGACATTAGGAGTTTTACTTTTTGTAATTTTTTTTAATTTTTGGGTCGACGTGTGTTTTGGTTTTAATTACCTGTTTGTTTTATTATTTTCTTTCCTCATAAAATTTATACATATTATCTTTTTTAGGGAACAAACCTTTGGTAGTTGGGAACGAGTTTTTAAAATGCATCAAAAGAAGATTCTTGTAACTCCCGGTTTAAAATGGAAGTTCTAAAAAGGACTAATATACTCTTGTTTAGACGTCCCTTTTTCTTTTTCTTCGTCGGATCATCTTGTGTGACCTTGCCGATTTAAAAATAACCCTACTAACTCTTCTCCTTTCGAAACTTGTAAAAAAAAAAGGATGTCACTTTTGATACTTAAGTGTGATTGTTCAAAAGTAATTCTTTACACATTTCCAGAACGAAACCTTCTGATCCTAAAGACAATCTTTAATGAACAATAGATCGAAACCCGGACCTTCACAATGTATGATTTTCTTTAATAATTTCCCTAGACCTCCTCGTAGGGTTAAGAAACCACCGTGTGTTTTCTTTTATAAGTAGTGGTGTCCCTTAGACTCTCTAATCGCCGGCCCACAATTATAGTCTTCGCTAAACAGTCCACGAGTCCTAAAAATGGGTCCTACGACGAGACGTCTTACCAGTTTAAAAAAGTGGTACTTAAACCTTTACACCTGATTACTTACAGTCGACTCGTTAGGACACTAAGTTAAGAGTCCCTAGTAAACGATTACATCCATGACCATCTTTACTTCCTCAGGTCGTCGGTAGGTCAAGACCATGGTTACTTTAAATGAAGTCCGATTGTGTCGTTCATAGTGGTAAATCGTCTGATAGAGTGTACTCCAACTTTACTACTCTTCATTGATTTTTGATCTTTGACATTTACCTTGGTTCGTTTCACAAGACACTACTCTACAAACCTTTAAATTTCTCTGTCTTTGTACCTTAAGGATGTTAATACATACAAAACTGAGAGATGTGTTTTAGACTAAAGTAAAAAAATAGTCTATTATCAACAACAACAACAATTTAGGTGTGAATCCAAAAGTTGTTAGTAAGGAAGTTTTTTATGGTAGAGTCAAAAGCCCTCGGTCCTCACCTTAGTCACTAAGGTGTTGATTATTTATTTATTTATCCCCTAACTCAGTAGAGATTTCTTAGCTATGTCACGGAGTCAAGTCACTGATTCTATCTAAGGGAACCTTTGGAACCCGTCTCTTCTTTCTTAATTTTATTCCCTATTTTTTCCCCTATTTTTAACTTTTAGTAAACAAGGAAAGAGAGTTCAAGTAGTGGGAGTGACTTACTTCGAATATTATTCGTTTCTGTAGTAGTAAGAAGTCAAGTCAACTCAAGTCAGTGAGTCAGCACAGGCTGAGAAACGCAAGGGTACCTGACGTCGTCCGGTCCGGAGGGACAGGTAGTGATTGAGGGTTACAAATGGTTTTGAGTACAGGTAACTTAGCCACTACGGTAGGTTCGTAGAGTGGGAGACAGCTACGAAAGAGGACGGAAGTTAGAAGGGGTCTTAGTTCTAGAAAAGTTTACTCAGTCAAGAAACGTTGTCCACCGGTTTCATAACCTCAAAGTCGAAGTTATAGTCAGGAATCATGGGTAGAAAACAAGTAAAGTGGGTGCTCGTCACTGTATGTATATAAAGAACCAGAAATGTACGAATGTCTATAATCCTACGATGACGTAATACGTCCCTATACTAGTATATCAGAATATTAAAAAGACAATTACTTTCGGAATGCTACACCGGTAATAATAAGAGGTAAACAGTAACTCCCTGAGTCAAGGACGACGGATGAGAGACCGAAACGACTTAGACTTTGAGGGAACCGTAGAGAAACGGGAAATCTGGAAACTATGCTACATCCTTATTGAAAATTAACTTAGGAAATATTTGTTATGACCGTAGAACAAAACTGAAAATCTTCCAAGAAGACGTATACCTAAATGGAAGAGTAAATACCGAAACCAATTAGTGAGACATTTAAGCGAAAAGATAAGACTAGTCAGAAATGAGTTTTGATATTTGGAGGTAAAGACTTATAGATGGAAGGGAACCGACGGAATGAATGTAATTATAGACTCAAAATAAGGTGTTTTTAAAATTTTTTTTTCCTCTCTCTCTCTTCTTTTTTTACTACTAGTTTAGATCCATGGTTGAGGTCAATAGATAGAACTCTATTTAGTTAACGGTTAACGGTTAACGGTTCCCACCCCCTGTGATTTTCTTATACATTTGAGGGGTCTCAAATCCAGGCTTAAGATAAGTAAAATCCAAGCTTAACAGACAACCGGTAAACTGGTGGTTAGACACGTACCTTACACCGTCTTTGTAAGAAACGTGAAATTTAACTACAGTGGTAAAAGACCCCATGATCACTTTTGTCTTCACACAAAGTATAAATAACGAAATGAAGTATAATTTCATTTTATATACTCCATCGATAGAACCTACCAAAACTAACTATTGAATTTGAGAGTGACCAGTCAGGAATCTAACGATCTTTGATTATCTCTAAGATTTATGTAAAACAAAAACACATAAATACGTCCACATATGTAAAAGACACTCACGTACGATTCAACGAAGTCAACACAGATTGTGACACACTGGGATACCTGATATCGGACGGTTCGGGAGACAGGTACCCTAAGAGGTCCGTTCTTATGACCGCACCCAACGGAACGGGCTCCTCTAGAACGGCTTGCTCTCTAGTTTGGACGCAGCGAATATAGAGGACGTAACCATCCACATAAGAAATGGTGATCACGGTGGACCCTTCGGGCTGTAAAAGACATAATCCATTGATTAAACTTAGGGTCTTGAAACACCGAAGTCATTGGTATGAGAATAATATAAAAAATTTTAAATAAATAGTAATAAAAAATTTTTAATAAATTCATATCAACGAAATGAGTAGGGGGAAACCACAAGTATTCAACAACAATACAAAAAAACATTCCAGACATAGAGATAAAGATTAAACGTTTATGCAGGTAGATATGGTAAAAAAAAGGATCTAAGATGTATATACACAATTATATGTTATACGCAAAAAGAGAAAGACTGAACGAAGTGAAATATTGTCAGAGATCCAGGTAGGTGTAGAGACGTTTACCGTGTTAAAACATGGAAAAATATAAAATTTCGTTAGTCCTCAATAAATAGGACCATTCCTATTAATTTAAGTACATTTACTTCAACACGATGTGTTTTATTTTAACATATAAACTTTAATGTCCAAACCCTCTAAAAAATTTTTTCTAAAGAGGTTCCTTTTCTGTACATTAAGAGTTTGAATTATGGAGTCACTAGTCTCTACCTAAGTCTTTCACTCTTCTATTTTTAAAATGTCTCAAAGAGAAAATGAAACAACTCTCTGACCCGATTTGTTACTACAACCAGATCCTTTACTCGTATCATAAACTTTAGTCGTAAACCTATCCCCATTAAATTTAGTGTTTGTTTGATAGACTCACCTTTCCTGATAACCGACTTAATAGTCGACTTTCGTGAGAAATACCTTTTATAAGTGTTTCAGGGATTGTGTTATAACTACCCGTGTCCTACTTGATGGTGAGTCGTCCGTGGTTTAGGTAAAGTGATTAAGGGGACCAGTCTTCCTTTCTGTGATTGGGTCTTACCTCGGTTAGTCGTTTCGGTTCCACACGGTACGTTCGACATGTGTGACCGTTTACGTATTTAGACAACACTAACTCCATCAGAGAAATAAATCTCTTCCTCTTTGTAAAACTTTTCGAAGTAAAAGATAGTTTCTTGATATCTCTAATATTCTTTCAATTAATAGATCTTGATTAGATAAAAATTCTTTTTAATAAATTTATATTTCACTTATTAATGTTTATAATCAACGAATTATAGGTATGACAAATGGACTTATGTAATGAATTAATGTAAATAGTGTGTCTGAGAAATTTAACCCATATTAATAAAGGTAAATTATTTACTTTATTGTCCTTATGTCATTGTACCAGTCCCCTCTGTCTGAGTAAATTAGATTATTGTTTCAAGAGGAGAGGTGTTACTGATACACTTACTTCTTTGATTTTGAGTCTAATTGTGGAAAAAGGAATATAGATTAAGTATCCTATTATATCCCCCAATTTAAGACTTTCCATTAAGCATAAAAGACTACTAGGTTAATAGTGGGATAAAAATTCCCTTTATTAGTATCGTCTGTTGGTACTCCAGTTCTTCTTCTTGTAGATTCTCTTTTCGGTTTGTGAAATTACAAGTAAGTAAGTATCGTAAGTAAGTGTGTTTATACATGAGTTATAGGATTTCGTGTCATGATGAATTCGTCAAAAAAGGGATTCACCTTTGTGTCTGTAGGATAGGAGGGTGGGGGTGTTCTTATTCTATATAAGTGTCGTTTTAATTGAGGTCAAAAGAAAAAGATTTCACGGAACACCCATATACCGATATGTAAGTCTAAAAAATTTTCCTAGGGTTATTCCTCCCTTTACCTTAGTTAAATTATACTCTACGTTTACCTTATAATCAGGTAATTGAGAAATAATCTAACTGTTAACCATTGAGTCATTAAAATTGACATTCGTACCATTAGACATTAGAATCTTATATCCTTCTTACCTTAGTAAACGAGTCTTTTCAAGTGTCTATTCAATGAAGATTTTCAACGATCAACTTAAAAATTTTTAGATACTTGTGGGACAAAACGTTTGAACTGTGCATTCTCGGACCTTTACGTTAGGGATATTTTTCAAGTTATTATAAAAAGTGTCTTAATCCTACTTATTAAGATTTTCCACATACCTTGAGGTTTCTAGGTGTTATTGGTTTCGTTAGAATTCTTTCTTGTTTTTTCGACCTCAATAGTGTACGGAACAAAAATTCGATATGATGTTTCGATATCATTAGTTTTCTTATACCATAACTGTATTTCTGCGTGTCTGGTTACCTTGTCTTATCTCTTAGTTTTATTTGGATGTGTAATACACCAGTTAATTAAACGCTGGTTATCGATTGTAATAGAATACCTCTTTCCTCTCTGAGGTATTATTTACCATAACCTGTTTAACCCATCTGAGTACGTTTTCTTACTTTGATCTGGTGATACAATATGATATGTATTTTCAATTGAGATTTACCTTATTTCTGAATTTACATTCTGGACTTTGGTATTTCGAGGATTTTCTTTTGTGTCTGTATATTTTTTTTATCTTGAGTATTAAAGGAACTATAACCAGAACTGTACTTTAAAAACCCACACTACAGGGTCACGTTTTCGTGGTTTCCGTTTTTATTTGTTCTTGTGATATAGTTTTATTTTGTGAATAAGTGTCGTTTCCTTAAGTAGTTGTTTTAATTTTACGTCGGATGACTTACTCTCTTTAATAAACGTTTAACATATAAACTGTTACCTATTTTAAGGTTTATATGTTTCTTACACTTTTTAAGTTATCGTTTTTTTTTTTTTTTTTTTCTCAGTGTTAGACCAATTTTTTTACCCGTCTCCTAGATGTATCTGTAAAAAAGGTTTCTTGTGTATATCTACTGGTTATCCGTGTGTTTTTCTACAAATTGTAGAGATAATCCCTTTACTTTTAGTTTTGGTGCTATTGTATAGTGAGTATGGACAATCTTAATAATACGATAGTTTTTCTATTCTTTGCTGGTCACAACCGTTCCTACACCTTTTTTCCCTTGTACGGATGTGACAACCACCCTTACATTTAACCACCTCGGTAGTACCCTTTGTCATACTACAAAGGAGTTTTTTATTTTTACGGTTTGATGGTATACTAGGTCGATAAGGTTAATGTCCGTAAATATACCTTTTTTACTTTTGTACTTAATTTTTTTTATGTATTTACGTGATACAAGTGACAACGTAGTAAATGGTATCGGTTCTATACCCTTGTTGGATTTACAGGTACCTACCTACTTACTTATTTCGTCTTCACTATGTGTGTGTGTGAGTATATATATATATATATGTGTGTGTTTCCTTTGACGACACGACACGACACGAGACGAATCAGTGAGTAATGCAGGCCGTGAAGCGCTGGGGCACCTGACATCGGGAGGTCCGAGGAGACAGGTACCCTAAGAGGTCCGTTCTTATGACCTCACCCAACGGTATAGGAGGAGGTCCTCTAGAAGACTTGGGTCCTTAGCTTGGTCCCAGAGGACGTAACGTCCATGGTCGACTCGATGGTCCTTTCGGGTGTCACCGTTTAGAGAATCAATAATTTTTTTTTATTATTATTGTAAATAGGTCTTTGTATCTATTACGGAACTCCCGTAATACGAAGTATTTTATTCAGTCTGTCTCTTTCTGTTTATGACGTACTAAAGTGAATCTACACCTTATACTTTATTTACTTATTTGTTTCATTTTGTTCTGTTTTGAATGTCTCTTGTCTAACCATCAATAGTCTTTCCTTCCCCTAAACCCTCCGTGTGTTTTACCCACTTCCACCAGTCATTAAACCACTTCCTAGTATTCATCTGAATCCTACTATTCATTAAACATATTTCTAGTTTAATAATACGAGATATGGACTTTGATGTTCTCTTATTATATTACACTAGTTAAAATAAAATTAAATTTATTTTCTGGGATCTCATCATATACTACGACGAGGAACGGTCCCCGTACTTCATTTTAGGGTTTGTCCACTTAGAACGTAATGATATCAAAGGTCACAGTCTACCAGTATGTATTCCGTGGGTATAAGGACCACCGAGTCTACCATTTGTTAGACGGACGGTACGTCCTCTTTACAAGTTAAGGACCCAACCTTCCTAGGGCACCTCTTCCCTTACTGATGGGTGAAGTCAAAAGAACGGATCTCTTAAGGTACCTCTCTCCTAGGACCTCCCCATGTCAGATACCCCAGTCTTTATCAACCTGTGCTGACTCGTTGATTGTGATCGTCTATCTTTCAATTAAATTCAACCTCTACGAGATTGTAGATATATAAAAAATAGGAATATTCTCGTCAAACTAGGAACTCTTTTGAGAAAATGATAAATAAAATACTTTTCGAAATTTTTTAATAAAAAGGTCAGATCTTACTACGATATAAAGGTGTGTCAGATGTCTACCCCAATCAAGATAACTCAAATCAAGTCAAGTCAACTCAGCGAGTCAGCACCGGTTGAGAAACACTGGGGTACTTAACGTCGTGTGGTCCGGAGGGACAGGTAGTGGTTGAGGGTCTCTAGTGAGTCTGAGTGCCGGTAGTTCAGGCACTCCGGTAGGTCGGTAGAGTAGGAACTAGCAGGGGAAGAGGAGGACGGGGGTTAGGGAGGGTCGTAGTCTCAGAAAAGGTGACTCAGTCGAGAAGCGTACTCCACCGGTTTCATGACCTCGAAGTCGAAGTCGTAGTAAGGAAGGTTTCTTTAAGGTCCCGACTAGAGGAAGTCTTACCTGACCAACCTAGAGGAACGTCAGGTTCTCTGAGAGTTCTCAGAAGAGGTTGTGGTGTCAAGTTTTCGTAGTTAAGAAGTCGCGAGTCGGAAGAAGTGTCAGGTTGGGAGTGTAGGTATGTACTGCTGTCCTTTTTGGTAACGGAATTGATCTACCTGGAATCAGCCGTTTCATTACAGAGACGAAAACTTATATGATAGATCCAACCAGTATTGAAAAGGATGTTCCTTATTCGCAGAAAATTAAAGTACCGACGTCAGTGGTAGACGTCACTAAGACCCCGGGTTTTTTATTTCAGACTGTGACAAAGATGACAAAGGGGTAGATAAAGGGCACTTGACTACCTTGGTCTACGGTACTAGAAGCAAAAGACTTACGACTCGAAATCCGGTTGAAAAAGTGAGAGGTGAAAGTGAAAGTAGTTCTCCGAAAATCAATGAGAAGTGAAAGACGGTATTTCCACCATAGTAGACGTATAGACTCCAATAACTATAAAGAGGACCGTTAGACCTAAGGTCGAACATGAAGAAGGTCAGGTCGTAAAGAGTACTACATGAGACGTATCTTCAATTTATTCGTCCCACTGTTACATGTCGGAACTGTATGAGGAAAAGGATAAACCTTGGTCAGACAACAAGGTACAGGCCAAGATTGACAACGAAGGACTGGACGTATGTCTAAAGAGTTCTCCGTCCAGTCCACCAGACCATAAGGGTAGAGAAAGTCTTAAAAGGTGTCAAATAACACTAGGTGTGTCAGTTTCCGAAACCGTATCAGTTCTTTCGTCTTTGTCTACTAAAAGACCTTGAGAGAACGAAAAAGGTACTAGGTCACCTACAACCGTTAAACTAGAGACCAAGGAGACGGAAAAGATTTTGGTCGAACTTGTAGTCCTTCAAGTACCAAGTGGATAATGACTTCGGACCGAACATCTTAAAACTCGTAATGAAGTGATCGTACACTCTACTCACGTTAACACGCCATCAAACTCGTAAGAAACCGTAACGGAAAGAAACCCTAACCTTACTTTTGACTGGAAAAGGTCAGGACACCGGTGACGACTCAAAAGGTTTAAACAACCGTATAACTCACGTCGTGAAAGTGTCGTAGTAAAAAGTCCTAAACCTTATCGAGGTGACCTTAAGGTAGTGGAGGTGATCGAAACAAACATCGTTACGAAAGATTCCGGGTGACTGAAGTGTAAGGTCCTTAGACCGAGATCTACTCACTAGTGTGGTAGTACTAATGGACTCAGCACTTCTAGAAAAAACATATCAAGAAGACACATAAGAACGGTGGAGAAGAATTATAGAAGACGAAGACAATCCAGGTATGGTAAAGACAGGAAATAGCTCGGGTAGAAACATACTTTACAAGGGAACCACAGAGATTAAAAGAACTTCTCTAGAGATCAGAAAGGGTAAGAGAACAAAAGGAGATAAAGAAACGAGACTAGTGACTTCTTCCGAAAGAATAGAGAAGAACGATAAGAGACCTTGAGACGTAAATCTACGAATATAGAAAGGAAAAAAGGAAACGAAAAGTGGAGAGAAGAAAAGTGTCGATAAACATTCCGGAGGGGTCTACCGGTAAAACGAAAAAACGTAAAGAAAAGGTACCCCTACCAGAACTAGGAACAGAGGACATGTTACAGTACTTGGAGTAAAGCAACAAGTAGTCCGTGAGATAGATAGTCTAGATCCGGGAATTTAGATAAAGAGTGAAGGTGACATATTAGTATTCCCTAAACCAAATCCAGTATGGACTTACCAGATCGGTAAAAGGGATGAAAGAAGTTAAACTCAGACTTAAACCATTATTCCTCAAGTACTAGACTCGGTGTCAGTCGAACAAAAACAACTGACATATCTCGAAGAGGTAGAAACCGACGTTTCTTATATTAGTTAGACTAAAACCACAACTGGTAGACCACTACAGGTACACATCTCAGAAGAGAACACAAAAACCTTCTCCCACAAACGATACTGGTCACGTAAAAGAACCTTTTTGAGATAATCAGAAACGGACGAAGTAAGGCGTAAGGTTCCGGTTTAAACGGACAATGAGGTCCACAAAGAACTGAAGGATGAAAACGTAAGGTCAGGGGATATTACTCTTCCTGTAGAAAAAACCCACAATCAAGATTTTCCAAAACATCCAGAAGTATTTTGGTAAGTTGAAGTCGAAGAAGTCGTAATGACCAACCCCGTATCTGAACCTATTGACACTATACCTTACCAAACGGAACCTCTGCTTCTCTCTAGTAAGACAGCAAAAACTCTGACGTAGGTTCATGACGTAAAACCTGAGAAAACAACTGGTACTACCGATGAGGTAAAGAAGACTCCCTAAGGACGGGTGTTATCATCTATATTACCAGTAGACTTTATTTAAGTGGGTAAGGTCAGGTAAAATCAAGCGACTAAGGATCTTACAGCTGCAAGTGAGAACGGTAGAGAACAAACTGGTGAAGGTTAAACGGAACTAAGTACCTGGACTGTAAGGTCCAAGGATACGTTATAACGAGAAATGTCGTAACCTGGAACGAAGATAGTGGTCAGTATAGGTGTTGACCCATAACAAAAACGAAACCGAGGTGGGCAAGTAAGAAAGACCTCAATAAAGAGGCGACTAGAGGTCATCGTATAACCCGTGGATTACTGGACCCCTCAAGGAGAAAGTCATAGGATAGTAAAACGGAAGAGAATGATAAGTACCCCAAGAGTTCCGTTCTTATGACTTCACCGAACGGTAAGGGAAGAGGTCACCTGGTGCGACACAGTCTGGAGAGGTGGTACTGGGTGGGCAGAACACAACGAGGCGTCCGTACCGAACCAAAGTAACTCAATCTGTTCCGACACCAGAATCACACTAATCTGACTGATCAAAAGACACTCATACCAAAGTCACACAGACGGGAGACTACGGGAGAGGATTGTGGATGGTAGAATGAACCCAAAGAGAACGGAACCCGTACCCCATAGAGAAGTACCGACGAGGTCGTTTCGTGTCGGTGACGAGAAATGGAACCTGCTCCCTATGGAGGAATGACGGTGGTAAGGACTGGAAGTTGCACCCTAGCGAGGAGATCCGGGAGCATCGACTGCGTCGATGGCGAGGAACCCAACGAGGAGGGTAGGTGGCGGGGACCGGAGTCCGAACCCCACTGAGGAGTCCCGGTGACAGGGACCGGAACCCACGCTCCACCGAAGAGGGCCGGTGGGGACTAGAGTCTGAACCCATCGAGGAGAGCCGGTAAGGACGTGCCACCTTCGGACCGTGAGAGCCGTCGACGGGGACTGGAGGCTGGACCCCATTGAGGAGAGCCGGGACGAATCACACGGCCCAGTGGCCCAACGTCGGCGGGCGCGAATCACACGGCCCAGCGGCCCAGCGTCGACGGACACGAATCACTTTGACACGAGATTAAAGTAAAAAAGACTCGTCACCTTCGATGTTATACTAAGACCAACTTCTGTCATAGTGGTTTTCTAAACCTACATACATTTATAGTTATTTGTCTTGTGATTCGTCGTTTAATAAAGTTGTTTTTAGTGTACTAATAAACAGTCAGTGATGTAATCTTAGACTCTGAAAACTTTTTCCTTTCTCCTTTTTAATCTCTCATCATTTTACAATTGTGGTAGCCAGTATGACAAAAATAGATATACCAAGTAAGTAAGTACATAAATAAGTGTGTTATTATGTTCATGTAGTAGATCACACACGGTTTTTGACTCAATCCGTTACACTTATATCGTAAATTGTCTCTAGGTCCCTGAAATTTTCACCTTTCTATATATTCGTTCGTATTCTAACGTCGTATCACTATGTTCACGAGTCAATTCCCATAAAACAACAAACCCTTCTTTTCTCGCAAGTGACAACGACCGCTATCCCCGAGTTATTATGATTAAAATTGAGTGTCGTAATGTAAATCCCGGTCTACGACAACTCTCATCTCCACTAGTGGAAATGAGTATGGACAAAAGTGACTGTACTTGAAGTAGAGAACACATTAAGTCCGTAATTTGTATTCCTCCTCACCCTGTTTTTACTACTAGATTTTGTAAAGACTAACTTTTAAATACTCTGTCCTACTGTTCTCCTTGTCTTATATTTCCTTGACCTTTAACTTATAAAAGAGGATGACCTTGTAGTTCCAGAGTGTCTTGTCATCACTGAGCTATGTTACATCTCTGATACCTTGTGTCGAATCGAAAAACGTTTACCCAGGAAAGAATAGAATTTCTTTTTACTGGAACCACCACACAAACACCCCCGGTCCCACCCATACATATATATGGTTCTCTACATTATAAGACCTCGGGTCCATTAAACGATTTTTTATCCCAGTGACGATGAAACCCCTTAACGACTCCAGGTTCTCCCTACCGTCAAATTAGTCATTGTGACTAATAGAGTTGTCAAAATAAACTGACGTATTCTAATACCAGATGTGGTGTAACCGTCCTTCCTACCTCTTTTTATGTAACGAAAGTCTCTACAATTTTCCACAATCTAATCAGTAGATAATGACGTATTGTTTAACGAGGTTTTGAAGTCGTTGAAATTTGAATAATAGAATGTAAGAAGACAATAGAGTGTGTCCAGTGTGTGCAGATCTTAGTGAAATCGACTCACCAAAATCGACTCCTAGAGAGTTCTCCAAAGTTAATACTACGACTGGTTTTTACATCAGTTAGGTTCCCGAACTTATTTCGATCTATTAAAAAATTGGTGTCACCGAGTAGGTGTATGTAAAATTAAAATAGGACTAACAACCGTCTTCCGGAGTAAAGGAATGGAAAATCTGGTGTGATCTTCCAATGAAATCATAGTAGTACTGTCACATCAATCAAATAGGGTCTCTTTTACTAGATTCTCTCGGTCCACCTGGATCGACACCTTCAGTATGTGGTAGTAAAGACGTTATGGATCCCCAGAGTCTCCCGTGGGATAAGTTACACTCTTTTCATTTTCCTATCATAACAACGAAAACAAATCTTCACAAAATGTAAACGTGGAAGGACGTTTCATTTTTTAGGATACCTGCCTCCTCGGACCTTCCGACGTCAGGTACCCCAGCTACTCCCAGTCTGTGTTGACTCGCTGAAGTGAAAGTGAAAGTGAAAGTACGTAACCTCTTCCTTTACCGTTCGGTGAGGTCACAAGAACGGACCTCTTAGGGTCCCTGTCCACTCGGAACACCCGACGGCAGATACCCCAGCGTGTCTCAGCCTGTGTTGACTTCACTGAATCGTCATCGTCGTCGATTCATAAACGATTGTATTTATCAACTGTTAATAATAAAGAGATCTCGAGGGGTCCACCACGTCAACATTTCTTAGGTGGACTTTTATGTCCTCTACGTTCTCTACACCCAAGTTAAGGACCCATTCCTTCTAGGGGACCTCATCCTTTACGTTGGGTGAAGTCATAAGAACGGACCCTTTGTGATACCTGTCTCCTTGGTCCACCGATGTCAGGTCCCCCAGTGTTTCTCAACCTGTACTGATTCGTACGTGTGTACCTACGTATCCCTTTCAGTAACCATTCTAAACAATCTAATGTCACTCCAAGAATTGAACATAGTAGAGGGTCTCTTTCCATTCCTTTTCATAAGTTCCCTGACAACAACTTTGGTTAGTCAAGTTGTTTAATCACTTGATCTGACAGATGTAGAGATTCTATATAGTTTCAACATCTTTAACTCTTATTCATCAACAGGTGTAATTTCTTGTTTAAATCACAGCATAGTATATTGACAACTAAAGGAGATTCAGTTCTGGAAAATCTTGATTGTGGGTTTTTTCTACAGGAAAAGTAATATCCCCTGACCTTACGTTTTCATCCTTCAGTTCTTTGTGGACCTCATTGTCCGTTTAAGCCGGAACCTTACATCTTACTTCGTCCCGTTTCTGATTATCTCAAAACGGTTCTTTTACGTGACCAGTATCGTTTGTGGCAGAAGGTTGTTATTTTCTCTTCTGAGATGTGTACCTGTAGTGGTCTACCAGTTGTGGCTTTAGTCTAACTAATATAAGAAACGTCGGTTTCTACCTCTTCGAGATATGTCAGTTGTTTTTGTTCTGGTCCTCGACTGACACCGAGTCTAGTACTTGAGGAATAATGGTTTAAGTCTGAGTTTAACTTCTTTCATCCCTTTTACCGATCTAGTAAGTCCATACTAGGTTTAGTTTAGTGAATACTAATATGTCCCCTTCACTCTTTATCTAAATTCCCGGATCTAGACTATCTATCTCACGGACTACTTGATACCTTACTCCAAGTACTGTAACATGTCCTCTGTTCCTAGTTCTAGTAGGGGTACCTTTTCTTTACGTTTTTTCGTTTTACCGACAGACCCCTCCGGAATGTTTATCCACACTTTTCTTCTCTTCGTTTTTCGTTCTACCGACCTACCGTAGTGTCTGAGCTACCTACACTCAGACTCACTTGAGGTCCTCTATCACTACCTGTCCCTCCGGACTGCACGACGCAAAGTACCGCAACGTTTCTGAACCTGTACTGACTCGCTGACTTGACTTCACAAAAATTCGAAACGAAATAACCGTAACACCCGACCTAATAATAACATAACGATACCTCTGAGAGGAACAATAATATGTGATAAATGGTGGTAGGAAACAGAGACATGAGTGATCTATGGTCATCGTGAAAGGAAAGTGACACTTTCGTTACCCTAAGAAACAATCCAGCGAGTCAGAACAGGCTGAGAAACGCTGGGGTACCTGACCTCGTACGGTCCGAAGGGACAGGAAGTGGTAAAGGGTCTTAAACGAGTTTGAGTACAACTAGCTCAGCCACTACCGTAGGTTAGTAGAGTAGGTGACAACAGGGGAAAAGAAGGACGGAAGTTAGAAAGGGTCGTATGTCGAGAAAAGATTGCTCAGTCGACAAGCGTAGTCCACCGAAAATCTGTAGTTGTTTACACAGGGGATCTTGATCTTTCGGTCCCTTGTTTTAGTGAGAACTGACTATTTCATGATTAAACTCATAAGAATCGATCAAAAAGATTTTCGAAAACGAATTGCGAAACGTTTTTAATACAATTTTATTTTTAGACCGAAACCACTTTAGATTACGAATTATGTGGACGAGTTTTCAGTAACGAACAGTACTTGTTTATTAAAAAGAGATTAAATTGACTTTTATGTCCCGTCCTTTGAGTAAGTCTATTTCTACTTTTGTTTTAAAATACAGTCGGGTCGAAAACTTTTAACTTAAGGACGTCAGACAAGATCATTAAATCTGAAAAACCTAACCTATGTCGTGACTAGAAATGGTAACCTGACTTCATTTGTACTTTAACGTTCTACCCTCTCTTATGTCTGGGTGTGTGACTTCTCGAAACGGATCTTTATGATAATTTCTTTATAAATATCCTTTTCATTTTATAGACAGGTCTTTTACTGGAAGACTTCATTGGATACAATGATAACAGGGATATTCCGAGGGTGTCAATAAGGTCCAGTTCAACTTTACGTGTTTTGAACTTTTTGGTCATTCTTCTATAGAGAACGAAATAAATGTCTTTCATATTGTTTTTGTAATAATGGACGACATTACCAATTCCGTCTAACGTTTCATCGATCAACGAAATAAGGAAGGTTTTACACGTCGTAATTCTAATAAAACATGTGACGACTTCACAACATAACTTTTCATGTCACATCTTACTGAAATTCTTAGTTTCTCGTTGTGCAAGATACCTGATAGAGAGGTCGTATTGTTGGTGTAACAGTTTTTGACGATTTTTGTTTTTGTTGTTAGTATATTTTAGACACTATTAACAGATTCCCATATGTCGTATAACCAGAAGAGTCCACCGTGACCACCACTTCTTGGGAGGACGGTCACGTCTCCTGCATTCTCTGAGTCCAAACTAGGGACTCAGTCCTTCTAGGGGACCTCCTCCCACACCGTTGAGTGAGGTCATAAGTACGGACCTTTTAGGGTACCTGCCTCTTCGGACCACTCAATACCAGGTATCCCAGTGTTTCTCAGTCTGTGTCGACTTCATTGAATTAGAGATTGTGTCATTTATTTTTTTTTGTTGTTGTTGTATATATATATATATATATATATATGTGTATATGTATATACACATCAATTCTTTTAGATCATTTTGAAGAGTTCTTGTCGTTCTCAGACATCATAAACTTGGTTCTTAGAGCAAGGGTGGGGTCCGACCTGACTACCTTTGAGATGGTTCCTCTGTATAGGTTCTTGTATCCATTCTGTAGCAAAGAGACGTCGAACGTTAGATCTTGATGCCAAAAGGACATCCTCTGAATCCAGTAGTCTTAAAAATTAAGAGGGGTTGAGACATAACGTCTTCGCGATCTAGTTCCTTATTGTCGACTCTTCGCACTCCGAAAGAAGGAAATAGGTCGAGGGTGGGTGTCCCGTCTTTGAGCTGCTGTCGTGACCGTTTGACTCCTGTGGCCCCGTGGTCAGTGGGAGTGGTGTCGAGTGACCATACCGTTTCCAAGATTCGGTCCTTTAGGATAGACGTTTCTGATCACTGATGGGTAAGGTGAATCACGGAAGGAGAACTTCGACCCGACAGTGAGACTTTCTTCCGATAAAAGGGGAAAGTGACGATGTCTCGTCACTACGTCTCAACACCGGTTCCCCTCTCGGTCCGATGTTATGTTTGGATTTCCAAGAGGGGGTTGTTTTCACGTAAACATTATCATCCACCCCTTCAAGTTCGGATTCTCGTAGAAGTTTTTCATCCCTCTAAAACCACTGTTCGTTAATTCTCCTTCGTCCGTCGAGATCTTGTCGTTCGATTTAACATCTACTTCGTCCTTAAATGGTCCCTCCAGGTCCCTTTCTTAGATTCTAAAGAGAACCCAACTTCATTCGGAATTCCATATTCAGTTAATGATGAAAGTGTTCTCTCAACTTAACTTGACCTAGTCTACGACCCCACTAAATACGAAACGTCGTAACGACTTTTGTTATTTTACTGGTCGACCGTAATTACCTCCAATTGTCGACCCACATTATAGTTGTTTCCGTCGAATTGTCTTTTTGAACCCTTTCTCTGTTTCCCCTAGAACGATTCTGTGATACTAGGGTTTCTCTTACACACACACGGTCCCGACGGGGTGGACGTTTCACTAGAGTCTCTGACCCGTGACCTCCCTTTTACACTTCACTTTCACAATCGGTGAGTCAGTACAGGCTGAGAAACACTGGGGTACCTGACATCGGACGGTCCGAGGAGACAGGTACCTTAGGAAGTCCGTTCTTATGACCTCACCCATCGGTCAGGGAAGAGGTCCCCTAGGAAGGACTGAGTTCCTGACTTTAACGTTTAGGATGTAACGTCCGTCTAAGAAATGACAGACTCGGTGGACCCTTCGACCTCCCGTCTATCAGAAGTGATTTTACCAGCTGGTCTCAGTGATTTGTTTATTTCTTCGTTTCGTTGTTATTTTTGTTTTAAGGTTTCCATCCCTAGTTTAGGTTTCAAAGATGTTATGTAAAAGATTTTACATGTAAAAAGTTGTTGTTTTCTTCATGATTTATCTATTTCTTTGTCCATACACTTTGGAAAATATATTCTTTCTTTTGTCTATGATCTTTGACGGTAACTATTCCAAGTCTACCATCCGAATTGTTTCTGAAGTTTATTGATTATTATATATATATATATATATATATATATATATGTGTGTGTGTATGTGTTATACTTATACAAGTTTCTTGATTCCCTTTATTGTGAATTTCTTTATTCCCTACTGAAGGGACCACCGAGTCTACCATTTCGTAGTCGAATGTTACACCCTCGAGGGTCCAAGTTAGGGCCCAACCCTTCTAGGAGACCTCTTCCTTTACCGTTGGGGAGGTCATGAGAACGGACCTTTTAGAGTACCTACCTCCTCAAACCACCCGATGTCAGGTACCCCAGCGTTTCTCAGCCTGTGCTGACTCGCTGACTTGATTTTGATACTACTATTATCGAATAATTGTTTATTTTGCCTACTTTAATATCTTTAAGGTTTTGCCTTAAGATTTAAGACTTTTAAGGTTCCAAAAACTCAAATTTTCACGTTTTTGACTTTCAATGTGACTTTTCAGAGTTCTCATCTAAACTTGACCTTCTTATATCTTTTTCCCCTAACTTTTAACCATCTGTAATGTGTAAGACTTCTTGTTTCTCTTTTTTATTACTCCTCATTATCAGAGTCTCTTGATATTTCATGAAAATTTATATAATTGTATATACATTACCGTTGGGTGAGGCCATGAGAACGGACCTTTTAGGGTACTCACCTCCCCGGAGCATCCGACATCAGGTACCCCAGAGATCCTCAGTCTGTCCTGGTTCGCTGAAGTGAAAGTGAAAAGTGAAAGTACGTGACCTCTTCCTTTACCGTTGGGTGAGGTCACAAGAACGGACCTCTTAGGGTTCCTACCCCCTCGGACCACCCGACGACAGATACCCCAGCGTCTCTCAACCTGTGCTGACTTTACTGAATCGTCGTCGTCACCGTCGTATACATTACTCTCATAATTTTACTATTCTCTTTCTTTTTTCAAATTTGTTTATTGTCAATTTTGAAGAGTTTAAACTACTTTTCGGTAATTAGTGTTTAAGTTCTTCAAGTTGTTTGAGTTTTCCCTTATTTAAGTCTCTCTAGATATGGTTGTGTGTAGTATCGTTTTTGCAGTTTTTAGTTTCTGTCTCTTTTTATAGACTTTCTTTTTTTACTGTGTAGTATCCTTTGTACTTATTCTACTTGACACCTGAAAGAGAGTCTCTGTTACTCCAGGTCTTCGGTTATTGTACCATATGAGTTTCATTTTCGACAGTTGGTTTATAGTAACTGTATCCTTTTGATAGAAAGTTTTCACTTTCACTTTATTTCTACAGAGGTGTACTTTTTCTTGACTCTCTTAAACAACTATCGTCTAGGCTGAATGTTCTCTAAAGAAGTCCCACTTTTTTTCACTTGAGTCCGTCATTAAACTATACCTTTTTACTTTGATTTCCATTAATACGTTAATATTTCTGTTAAATTCATGTATAAAGAAGAAGAACAAAGAAAATTAACTAGATTTTCTTGTTAACATATTTTGTTATACGTATATTGAAATAACAACCCGGATATTCTATATCTTTATACTATACAAACTGTTATTATCGTTCCTCCGTCCACTCTCGTTTCGATATATATTTGTATATATATGTGAGAAATTCACATATGAACGAGAGAAAAGAAGAGGTTCGAAAATATACTCTGTATATTAATGTATTTCATTAGTAATTTCATCATATAATGACGACAACATTTTACACACACACACAATCAGTAAGTCAGAACAGACTGAGAGACACTAGGGTGCCTGACATTGAACAGTCCAAGGAGACAGGTACCTTTAGAGGTCCGTTCTCGTGACCTCACCCAACGGTAAAGGAAGAGATCCCCTGTAATTGTATATATTTACATTATACAAATGGTGTTATTGTTTAGGTCCTTCTTTCTTATTTTAATATCTCTCATTGTAAATTTATAGAGTAATTTTAACCATATTTAGACTTGATGTCATCGTACTCAGTAAATATACCATTCAAAAGTCAAGTCAAGTCAAGTCAGTGAGTCAGTACAGGTTGAGGAACTCTGGGGTACTTAGCGTCGTGTAGTCCGGAGGGACAGGTAGTGGTAGAAGGCCTCAAGTGAGTCTGAGTGCAGGTAGCTCAAGCACTACGGTAGGTCGGTAGAGTAGGAGCCAGCAGGGGAAGAGGAGGACGGGGGTTAGGGAGGGTCGTAGTCTCAGAAAAGGTCACTCAGTTGAGAAGCGTACTCCACCGGTTTCATGACCTCAAAGTCGAAATCGTAGTAAGGAAGGTTTCTTTAAGGTCCTGACTAGAGGAAGTCTTACCTGACCAACCAAGAGGAACGTCAGGTTCCCGAATCACGTTGAATTTTCTTTTCAATCACCTCCACTACCCTAGGGAAGACCCGATAAAGTTTAGGATTTTCTACTATGTAAATTTCACGACGTGAGTTATACGGTCGTTTAGACCTTTTGAGTTGTCAGCGGAATCCTGACCTTTTCCAGTCAAAATTAAGGTTAGGGTTTCTTTCCGTTACGGTTTCTTACAAGTTTGATGGTATACTAACATGAGTAAAGTGTGCGATCGTTCTAATACGAGTTTTAGGAAGTTCGATCCGAAATCGTCATACACTTGACTCTTGAAAGTTTACATGTTCGACCTAAATCTTTTCCGTCTCCTTGGTCTCTAGTTTGTAGTCGACCTAGTATCTTTTTCGTTCGTGTAAGATCTTATTTTTTGTGTTTTTTGAAGATGAAGACGAAGTAACTGATACGATTTCGAAACTGACACACATAGTGTTGGTTGACACCTTTTAAGAATTTCTCTACCCTTATGGCCTTGTGGAATGGACGGAGGACTCTTTGGACGTACGTCCAGTTCCTAGTTTCAATCATGACCTGTACCTTATTGTCTGACCAAGTTTTAGCCCTTTCCTCCTGTAGTTCCGACATATAACAGTAGGATGTATAAATTGAATATACGTCTCTTGTAGTACTTTTTACGGTCCAACTTACTTAGTATACGACCTTATATCTACCGACCCTCTTTATAGTTGTTTGAGTCTATACGTCTATTATGGTGAAATTACCGTCTTTCGTTTCTCCCTGATTTCTCGAAGAACTACTTCCACTTTCTCTTCTCACTTTTTCGATCGAATTTTCAATTGTAAGTTTTTTTTGGTTTGTTTGGTTTGTGTTTTTGGAGTCGTAAGTTTTTTACTTCTAGTACCGTAGTCCAGGGTAGTGAAGTACCGTTTATCTACCCTTTTTCACCTTTGTCACTGTCTAAAATAAAAGAACCCGAGGTTTTTGTGACACCTGTCATTGACTTCGGTACTTTATTTTTCTGTAAACGAAGAACCCTCTTTTCAATACCATTTAGATCTGTCACATAATTTTTCATCTCAGTAGTAAAATGGTTGTTTCTAAGTACATTGGTTTCGAAACCAAAAAGGTCATCAATACACATCTACGTTCTCAACCTGGTGTCACTTCCGGCTAACGGTTTCTTAACTACAAAAACTTGGTCACAACCTCCTCTGAGAACTCTCAGGGAACCTGTCGTTCCTCCGGTTTAGTCAGTTAGGATTTCCTTTAGTTGGCACTTATAAGTAACCTTCCTGACTACGACTACGACTTCGACTTAGAGGTTAGGAAACCGGTGGACTCCGTTTCTCGGTTCCGTGACCTTTTCTAGGACTACAACCCTTTCTAACTCACGTTCTCCTCTTCCCCCCATTGTCTCCTACTCTGTCAATCTACCGTAGTGACTAAGTTACCTGTACTCAAACTCGTTTGAGGTTCTTTATCACTTCCTGTCCGTTCAGACCGCACGACGTCGAGTACCCCAGTGTCTCACAACCTGCACTGAACCACTGACTTGGTTTTCTATTCTTTTATTGACTTTTTTATCACTTTTCAATATTTCCCTTAGTTTCACAATGTGAAACCTTACAATTTTATTAAAAATTTTTTGTATCAGTATTTCCTTTCGTACTTTTATATCCTCTGTATATCTTTTGTCTTTCATGTTTGTCTCTACATTTAGATTATATACTTACTATTGTAATTTACTCTCACCTGTCACCACTACCAAATCAGTGAGTCAGCACAGGTTGAGAAACGTTAGGGTACCTGACATCGGACGGTCCGAGGAGACAGGTACTTTAAGGGGTCCATTCTTATGACCCGACCCAATGGTAAAGGAAGAGGTCACTCACCTAAGTTCTTGATTTAGATTTCTGACGGTCTAACCTCCTTTCTTTCTTTCCTTCTCTTTTACTTTCTTTTTCTCTTCTCTTCCCTTTTTATTTCTTTTTTTTTCCTTTCTTTCTTTCCCTTTTCCTTTATTTCCGTTTTTCTCTCTCTCCTTCCCTCTCCTCTTCTTCACTTTCTATTCCTCTCTAACTTTCCTTTAGTATGTCTGTCGTTATCATCCTTGTCATTCTCACTGATCTCATTATACTCAGTTTTACACGAAGTTCCCTTGGCCCTTAATTGTTGTCATCAACCTGTGAAACTATGGGGTGAAAGTCATTACCAGTCTTGTTAATCCTATCAGTCATTTAGTTGTTTCTCTCTTCTCTGATTTCAAGTCAAGTCAGCGAGTCAGCACAGGCTGAGAAACGCTGGGGACTTAGCGTCGTGCGGTCCGGAGGGACAGGTAGTAGTTGACGGCCTCAAGTGAGTTTGAGTGCAGGTATCTCAGCCACTACGGTAGGTCGGTAGAGTAGGAGACAACAGGGGAAGAGGAGGACGGGGGTTAGGGAGGGTCGTAGTGTCAGAAAAGGTTACTCAGTTGAGAAGGGTACTCCACCGGTTTCATGACCTCGAAGTCGAAATCGTAGTAAGGAAGGTTTCTTTAGGGTCCTGACTAGAGGAAGTCTTACCCGACCAACCTAGAGGAACGTCAGGTTCCCTGAGAGTTCTCAGAAGAGGTTGTGGTGTCAAGTTTTCGTAGTTAAGAAACCACGAGTCGAAAGAAGTGTCAGGTTGTGAGTGTAGGTATATACTGGCGACCTTTTTGGTATCGGAACTGATCTGCCTGGAAACAACCGTTTCATTACAGAGACGAAAACTTATACGATGGATCCAACCAGTATTGAAAAGAAGGTTTCTCATTCGCAGAAAATTAAAGTACCGACGTCAGTGGTAGACGTCACTAAACCCTCGGGGGGTTTTATTTCAGACTGTGACAAAGGTGACAAAGGGTAGATAAAGGGTACTTCACTACCCTGGTCTACGGTACTAGAAGCAAAAGACTTACAACTTGAAATTCGGTTGAAAAAGTGAGAGGTGAAAGTGAAAGTAGTTCTCCGAAAAATGAAGGAGAAGTGAAAGACGGTATTCCCACCACAGTAGATGCATAGACTCCAATAACTATAAAGAGGGTCGTTAGAACTAAGCTCGTTGAGATATTCCGTTGACGGACCTCTTAGGGTCCCTACCCTCCCGGACCATCAGACGACAGAAACCCCAGCGTGTCTCAGTCTGTGCTGACTTCGTTGAATCGTATTTGGTTGATCTGATTATATGTAGAAATCTTATAAGAAGGGTCTATGTCACATACGAAAGAGTCCACTTGTATCTCATAAAAGATCCTGTCTGGTGTACGATGTGTTATTTTGTTCGGACTTATTTAAGTTTTAATAAACTTAGTACGTTTCATACAAAGGTCCCCGAAGGGGTCACCGAGTCACCGTTTCTTTGACGGACGTCATGTCCTCGGTGTCCTCTGCACTAGGGACCTGCCTTTTCTAGCAGACCTCCTCCCGTACCATTGGGTGAGGTCACAAGAACGGAACTCTTAGGGCACCTGTCTCCTCACACCGCCCGATATCATGTATCCCGACGTTTCTCAACCTGTGCTGACTTCGCCGTCTCGTACGTGTACAAAGGTTGGGTTTACCTAAATTCAATCTTCCGTTGTTGTTAAAGTCTTTTATGGGTCTATACTACTTTAATTTGTTATGTGAGGTTATGTTCGTTACCCAGTTTCTTTAGTGTTTCCTTCTATCCTTTACGACACTTTACTTACTTTTACTTCTATAATATATGGTTTGGATTACCCTACGTCACTTGAGTCGTCAATGTTTCTATAAATCCAGACACGGTAGGTGTTCTTTATTTTTTCTGACGTTTAGTTATCGGATTGAAGATGGTATTCTGTGACCTTTTTATTCCCGTATGATTTGGGTATCGTCCATCTATTTCCTTTATTAGTTCTAATCTCACCTTTAATTATTTTGTCTTATCTTTTTGTTCCTACTTTTCGTCATTCTGACTTACATCAAAGAAACTTGTTCAATTGTTTAACGTTTTGGAAATATTACTCGTTCTTTTTATTTTTTCTCTCTCTTCCGAGTTTAACTATTTTAGTTCTTATTTTCCCCCAGTAGTTATTACCTGAAGGTCTTTATTTTTTCTTCGTATTCCCCTATGATCCTTGTTGATGACACGGTTGTCTAATATTTTGAATCCTTTTTTCATTGGAAGGATCTTCTTTTCATTTGATGACTTTAACTTGACTTTATCTTTTAGATTTATCGCGATATTTTTCATTTCTCTAACCCCGAAGGGGCCGTCAGGTCACCAATTCTCAGACATAAAGATGACGTCTCCAGTACCCAAGCTAGAGAATAGTCCTTTGATTTTATTATAGACTATAGTGTACGGTGAGTCACACCGGTCTTTCATTTCTATAACTTAATCATTAAGATGTAAAAAGGGAGAGAGAGAAAGTACGTGTGTGTGTTTGTGTTTTATTTTTCAGTTCTGGACTACCGAAGAGACCACTTAAGATAGTTATAGTTTGTAAAATTTTTCTGAATTATGTTTTTAAATAATTGAGAAAGTTTTTAATCTTCTCCTTCTTTGTGAGGGGTCTAATACGATACTCCAGTCAAAATAGAAGTATAGTTTTCGTCGGTTTTTATAGTGTCCTTTTATTTTGACGTCTGTATAGAGAATACTTTAATCTACACTTTGAGTTGTTTTGTGATGGTTTGGTTTAGAACGTGACATATTTTATTACTATGTCGTATTGGTTTTCCCTAAATAAGGTGTTTGAACACCCACTAACCGAAAACTTTTAATTAATCATAGTTACCTTATTTACTGTTTTTGATGTACCATAAAAATAAACAAATAATAATAATAATAAATGAACAAACAAAAATAACTTGATATCAACTGGTTACCTTATTTTAACTCTCACTGTGATGAAGGTAGAAGTCTACTTTTATTGACTCCGTTTGTTTTTAATTGAACGGCTTACAGTGTTTATTTTCGAATCTTTTCGTCTTAAACTCTATAATATGAAAACGTAAATTCGGTAAACAGAAAAGTAATTCCCTATACTGAAGCCACGAAGATTCCCACTTGTTTAAGATCGCTACACATCTTTAATAGTAGGAAAAGAAGGACGAGTCAGGATTTATACAGACTAGAGTATGACTAAAAAATAATAAATCCTTCACATGTCACGTACTACCGACCTACTTACCCCAAAGAAAATAAGCGGAGAAGGTCTGACACTCAAAGACTTCCCGTACCTATTATATATAAAGAATAAAGAGTTGAGGGACATTCACCGTAACGTATCTCATCCATAAACTGTCTTCACACTCTTTGTTTAAGTTTGACTTTTATATTGTTACCATTTCCAGCGTCAACGACTTCAAACAACCCTTAGAGATAAAGGAGGTAAAAGTACTGAAATTCGTCTAGTAAAGTTGGTGGGTTCCAGTAACATTGTACACCTGGACACAAAGACTTAGAAAAAACTTCGTCCTATATATGTGAAGTTAATTAATATTGACACGTTGTGTACACCTAACACGTTCTCTTTAAAACGATCACCCGTAATTTTTTGAGACTACCCTTAAGACTACCCTGTCTTAAAGACCTTCTTAAAATTCAAGATTATAAGACTTTAAAAGTGTAAAAGATTTTCTTTGTCACAGAAAGAACCTTTAATATACAATGTAAAATTTTAAATACCGTATTTGTAAGATTATACTTAGAATCAGAGAGAGACAATCTTCCTACTGACGAATAATATATGGTTTCGACCCAAGTGTAAGAAATTTTTTGTAATCTTACACTGAAGAGTTGGAACCTTCGATTTATAGTTAAAAGTACCTTTTTATGACAAGGCTAATATTTATATTTGACAAAGGTAATACAGAAAATCGAATAACGAATTTCACAAAATAAATTTTAACTCTTAGATAAATCGTAAGGACAAATCGTCACTTACTGAATAACGTCCTGTTAACAAAAGTACCACAAATATGTATAGAACATTGTCGAAAACAAGGTCTGATAGAAAAGTCCTTACAAATACATCGTCTTGGGGGAACCTTCTATCTCTATCACTGGGGGGAGCCCCCGTTTACCACAAAAAAAGGGGGACTTCTTATATTATTTCTATAAAAAGGGGAGACTCCGTTTCTGAGTTATTGAAACGATCGTTTCGGAAATTTCTAATCCCAAAGAACTCTAGTCACAAGGACACTTACTGAGTCCATATCGTAGTTGGACCCAGGTAAACAGTGACGGAATACCCTGAATATCCAATTCTCCTTGATTGCGTTTGTACTCCAATACGACAGACGTGACAATCCTCATTACTTAGGTGGACAGAGATTGGTCTTCAGAGTACCAAGATGGTCGTAGATACTATGACACCGTTCGATGGAACAATGAAACATTCATCCCATTTTGGAGATTGGGAAGTATCAATGACTGTCTATATTCGAAGGTTTGTACCTGAGTGTGTTACACCTATAAGAACTGTCTTAGACTTTTGTTACTATTTTTATGTAACGGTGTGACTATGTAAAAAACTACTACTGGTGTTATATAGTCATGTTAGTTTACATGTAGGACCGGTAGGTAACAGTGGTAAAATGTGTAAGGAAATATTTGGTACCTCAAAAGAATGTAGGAAAGATAAAGAATTTATAAATCAAAACGTATGATTGTAACATTAAAATGAAATAATTATGTTAAATTTATATATGAGTCTCAAATAATAGTATCTTTTTTAATTGACTCGTTTTTAGGTTCATGTTGTAGTATCCATATTTATGAAAGTGGGTCCGAAAATGAAACCGAAGGGACACTAACAGTCTAAGTTTCGAAAACACTACCGATTTTGGGTGTTTGTTTTGTGAACAGTCGAATTCGGGATTAAGTTTTACGACAGTAGAATTTTCTTGATGACTGATACGGTCCCATTATAGTCTGTATGAAAAGTTATTTATTTAGACTAACACGATCTCGTAATTCATCAACACACATAAAAAAGGGGAAAAAAACAAGTAGAAAGATCAAATTTATCTTATTCCATTCTGTCGTTCCTGATAAAGAGGAACATAAGATGTAGTGGTTGTTTATTACAGACGATATTATTTACAATTAACTTACTTACATGATAAATACGAATTTCGAGGATGACGACGATACGAAATCCTTAAAAGTTGATGATTTTTTTTACTGAACCAAAAAGTAAGTCTACCACTCAGGTGGACTATGGTGATCTCATTAATCATAACATTTTCGACAAACTCTTTTACATGTAACCTTTGAGACCGGTTAAGACAAGTTCCAGTAGACTGATTAAACTTTGTAGTAACCAAGTTCAGTTCAAATAGTATACATTAAGGACTTCCAGGGACGTGACGGATTGTTTTAAATGATGACTTCTCAGTTACAAATATTTTATGGGTTGGAAGTCATCCACTGTGGAGGTTATTATTGGTACCTGTTCTGGGACGGATATCCCGAGTTCTCGACTTTAACTGTCCTTCCGTCCTTTTTGTATTTGTTCACTTAACGTTTTCGTCTACTGAGGGTGGTAGACGAATCGAACAAAGACGAGAGTAAAACGGTCCTCGGAAAACTCTTCTGTACTTTGGTACGACTACGGGAGGTAGTATACAATAGAGAGGAAGGGTAGACACTACGGGAGAGGATACAAGTTACTGTAATGAAACCGAAACGGGAAGGGATACCTTTATGTATTCTATTTCCTTCCCCCGAATACCCTAAAGTACTTGGGTTTTTCTATGACTCTTACTTCTATTCTATCCTACAATTTAAAGTGAAAACTTCCCCGGTTTACTCCTTCTTGTAATCTTATTATAGATTTTATATTCTGTGTACTTTTATGACTAAATAAGTTATTTGTAAAGATTTATATACAATACAACGTCCATGATATCATCCGAGACCTCTATTATCCCCCTTCCCTCACCCTATCTCCTTCTTCCAGTAGACTACGTTTGTCGACTGAGTAACCTTTCCAGGAGTTAAGAACCTTTCTAACTCCCGTCTTCTTCTTCTGTCGTGGTTCTCTATTCTACCAGCTTCGGTAGTGGAACATTACCCGTACTTGACCCGTTCGAAGTCCTCTACCGGTCCCTGTCCCTCCGGACCACACGACGTCAGGTACCCAAGAGTTTCTCAACTTGTGCTGACCCACTGACTTGTTGTTGTCCCCTCTCTTCCGAATTGTGAACTGAAGTTGTTCAAATATCAATCTCTTTCCCGTCTTTCATTTATGTATTTTATTAATATTTACTAACACGGATGATACATTCCTTAGTAGAATTTCGAATCTGTATTTTCTCGTGTGTCAGTCCTTTTGATGACACTTACTCGACCAACTCTTTCTGACACAGATGTTGTACTACCTATGAGTAATTTACACTCCAATAGAAAAGTACTACATACATTCAGTTCAGTAACACAATATGTAGAATTTGTATGTATCACGACATACAGTTGAGATAGAGTTATTATGATCTTCTTATTTTTGTAATTATTTATTTTCTTCTGAAGTTGACCCGTCATTGTAAATTCGATTCACAACTTTTTGTCGGGTCCTCTGTTTTTTTTGTTTTTTGTTTTTTTTTCTTTTTGTCGGGTCCTCTGTTTCTCTAATTTCGTTTTCATCCCTCTTTCAGTTGCAGTCGTTTCTAAACCTCCTTCTTGTTTGCACCACACAGGACCCGTTTCTTTCATGCGGTAACAAGGACGTCACATTACTCGTTCCCTTTTTCGTGACACTCTCATCTACTCCCTTGTTCCCCGTTTTGTGTCTGTCCCAACTCAGAACCCTGGTAGGACTTCTCAAAACTAAAATAAGATCCATCACGTTCTCGGTAACCTGTCAAAATGACTTCTCCACTGTTTCGTTAAATGAAAATTCCTCTAGTGAGACTGACAACATAGATCTCGTCTAACTTCTCTTGTTTCATTTAGGGTCCCTTTTACTGTACAGCATTCCCATCCTAAAACTTCTCTTTAATCTTATTATCTCAAGTATATTCCCTCGTCCTTGTTTTTCACCACAATAGTGTCAGTTGAAACTGTTACGGTGTCACCAATGTCACATCGTCCCACTGGTTCAAGCCTACCCTTTACATAAAAGAAATACTGTTGGTCAAATAATAAGTGGACCCCTCATAGTGGATGAACAAGGTAGAACATGGCACCAGACTTAAGGGGTCAGTCTATAAGTATAAATAAAAAGAACTGTTTATAAACGGGTGAAGATTTGTCCTTTGTAACTTATGTAGGTTTTCTAGTACTATTACGGACCCTACTGTCAAAGACCCGGGACTAATAAACGAGAGCGACAAAGACTACGATAGTAGTCTTCCAGTTTATACGTCCTTCCTATAACACCGAGAGTGTGTCGGTGCGGTCTCACGATGTCAGTAGGCGGAAGGGAATTCTATTGTTCACATCCGAGAAGAACAAGTTGCGCTGGCTGGTGTCGTAATGTTTACCGTGGTCAACTTTACGGAACATGTTGTAACGTCCCCCTTTCGATGTCTAAAAAGTCTCGACTCTTTCTCGTGACACATAGACGAGTAATAATTTTTCCTTCTGACACAAAGTGTTTTATACCAGAACACCCGATTTCGACAGAAAGAAACAAGGAACCTTGTCGGCTCACACCGAAATGTAGAGTCCGGTTAATAAGAGGTGGCAAAAAGTTTTTGACTGTTTTCGACGTTTTACTCGTTACTATGCTTCTGTCGGATGGTGAGACATCAAATGAGACATGGGACGTAAACGTAGATTAAAGCCACAGACAGATGAACGTCCCACCCCCCACCCCCACCCCCACCGAGAGTGATGTCCCTGTTTTCTAAAGGATTATACTCTTGGTGTTTATTTTGTTTATCGACGACTAAAGTCGACAGAGGAACGACCTGTCGAGAGGAGTTCTTCTCCCGAAGAAAGACATTAGTTTTAATTGAGAGGGAGGAACTCTATTACTCTAATCGGTCCTCATTTCGATATGTAAGATGATGGGAATTTCTCTCGGAAACGAGATCGGACCCAAAGTCCTTATATTGGAATCAAAAGTGACTTTCGACGACCTCAAACTACACGTTTTGTTTTGTAACCCCGTACACCTCACTAAAGTATGTCCCAATGAGAGTGTCCTCTTCTGGTTTCTCAGTCTCTGTCTTTAATTAACACTGAGAGGTAGTTATTCCGTGTCACAAGAAAGTCCAATTACGAACAGGACCGGGGGCCTTTGGGGTCCTTCGGGCCTCTGTGACAGGACGTCCGAGGACAACCGTCGTGAGTAGTACCCCTTCTGTCATGTCCTTTGCCTACAATTTTTAGTTTTACCCTGATTTATGTCCTATGTTTATAAAAGGTTAAAAAAAAAAGTGAAAGTGTCGTGTGTTCTTTAAATAAATCTTATATGGCTATCATTTTTCTCTTTACTAGTCTCCCTACATCTTATCTCGGACGACTTTGGACTGAAAGTCATTACAAGACGTTCTCTTTTGTAACACAGTTTACACTTAATTTAAACTTGTTGCCGGAAAGTTTACGTTTAGGAAGCCTTCCCTACAGTAACTATATGTTGGAGATTTTTGGAAAGTTCTCTTTATTTTACCTATTTACACTATTAATTCTAGAGATAAATATCCTTTTACTAGTCTAGTGTAAACAAGACTTTACAAAAACATGGACGTTGTACCTCCCGTCTATACTTTTCACTCCTAGCTAAGATTTTAAACGTCCAACCTCCACTTTTACCTTACTATCGAACACACTGTCTCCGTCTCCCAAAAGGAGATCATACGATTCTGGGTAATAATATGTGGGTATTAACAGTTCAGGGGGTGACTGGAGATAAGTGAGAAGGAGTCTGTCAGAGGGAAAGTCGAGAGGGATGTTGTGGAGGGGAGGGATTACCTTTCACATTCGGTGAGACGATGTGACGTCGTCATAAGACGACTTGTCATCATAGACACTCTTTGACTCACCGATGAAATCCATACATTTCTCTTCACTACGATGTGTCTCAAAACCCCTTTGTCAATATACGGCTTCCGAATAATCCCTCACTCTTTGGGTCCCGACCCGTCTCCCTCTTCCAGTGACTGTTACACCAACGCTGACTTAAGAATCAATTAGGATTTTCATTTCACCTCCTATTTCCTATACTATTTCGTATAGTTCTTACACTTTCCTCTACCCAGAGAAGTCTTAACTGAGTTTAACTTTACCCCTTCTCCCCTCTCTTCCTCTCTCTTTTCGCGAAACGTAAGAACGTAGACGGTTAAAAACCGGTTCCGACAAGGACTGTCTCCCATAAAGTCCCACTTCGGTTCGAGACTCCAATTCCAGTAAAGGGTCACTCTATTCGTCGACACTATGGACTCCTCCAGGTCTCAGGGTCTTCGACACTCTACCCAGACTCCCAGGTCCATCATATGTTGTCATGAGTGATGTCAACACACTTACACGTACATGCAAGTTCAACACAGGTGAAGGATCGTTGGGGTACCTGACATCGGGTGGTCCGAGACCGGTTCCTTAAAAGATCCGTTCTTATGACCTTAACCAACGGTAAAGGACGAGTTTATCAACATATGTATTGCCTTAAATTCTTGGGGAAGAGAATTCCTAAGGGAGTGTAGTAAACCTACAATAATAAAGGAAAAATAGTTATTTAAGAGTTATATCCCGGAAATGGAGTCGTTTTTTTGGTGTATTTCGATAATAGATTGTAAACATGGATTGATACTTAACGAAATAGGATAGGAAAGACTGATGTTACGATTCTTGTATCAATATCCACTTAGATCTGTTCTCGGGTCCAATACCTCCCATTCTCTTTAGGAAACGACTCTTTGGGTCCCATCAGTGTACCTCTTTCTCATCGGTTCTTGGATCTCCTCGAAGTATCGTGTTCACTGTTCTTCTACGATTCTTCTCTTCTTTATGACCGATGAGGCCAAACGGGTACCAGTCAAGACATGGAAGTACCTCGTCATTACCCTTACCCCCACTTATTTTTTTTCCCTCATCCGAAGATACTTCTAGACCTGAGTGAGAAAAGAGACTAACTCAAAAATGTCACTAGGAGAAAGATTCTTAAAGGGACCACCGAGTCTACCATTTCACAGACGGATGTCACGCGCTCTGGACCCAAGCTAGGGAACCAGTCCTTCTAGGGGACCTCTTCCTTTACCGTTGGGTGAGTCCATGAGAACGGACCTTTTAGGGTACCTACCTCCTCGTCCATCCCACCTCCTCGTCCATCCGATGTCAGGCACCCCAGGGATTCTCAACCTGTACTGACTCGCTAAAGTGAAAGTGAAAAAAAGATTCGTACTTAAGACCCTTACCTTTTCAGTCCTTTGTACCATCTGTCTTGTGCGTGACTCACTGTCACAACGAGGTGGTTTAAAACTGACAAGACACAATTAAACAAAAGATTCGAGTTAGTAGCCACTGTGACATTCTGGAAGATCCAAAAACAAAGAATGGTCTGAATAAAATTTACGATACTTATGGTAAACACGTAGGTAAGTATAAGGGTAAAAGAAATCCGTTTATCATCGATTTTAGTCCGTTTCGACGGAACGTCTCGTAAGTTCCGTACAAGAATACACAGTGAACTGACCTGAACGGATACCATAAAAAGACCGGTCTAAACAACCCCTTCACCGGTGTGTAAGATTCCTGGCAAAACGAGAATGCGATAAAAAATTCGACTAAGAGTCGTAACTACTCCAAGTCTCCCAAATCTTTTGATAGACTTGAGAACCCTAAAAATAAACTTGATTTTGGGTTTGAAACTTGGGAAATACCAAAATATGTAGTGTTCATTTACACAGAGGACGGAACTATAATAAGGGAGACCAAAGGAGGACTGAGAAACAGGGAACTTTTTTTAACTTGTCAATCAACCTCTAGTTTTGAACTAGGTTCCCAGTGGAGGTTAACTGCTGAAAGAGAGATGTTGTTGGTGAAATTAATTTCTGGTGTAGATATTCGTTGGTGAAAAGGTACCCGGGAACCTACACAAGAGTTCTGTCTAAAAAGACAATGTGTCGTCGACATGGGGAGACTTCTCCTCGTTCAGGGTCATCTAGTGTCTAGAATTGGGGTACTTTCCGGTTCGATAAATACGACCGATGATTATTACTGAATACAAATATTATCGTGATAAGTAGGGTTTCCGTGCGAGTGTCGTGAGGTGACTGGTGTACACACGAGAAATCTACCCGTACACAGATATATGTGGGTGTATAGTGTTGACGTGTTTCCAGAACTGACGACACCGAAATTAGTCGGGAAAGAAGGAAAACGAATCGAAGTCCCAGACTAGGGACCCTAATCCCCTTGTTCACGTGGGAAGAGAAATAGTAACCTTTGTTTTTTCTTAACTTGTTAACCCTCAGGTCGAGGGATAAGTGAAACAACGAATAATCCTAGACACATGTAGTCGGCACTACGACGTTTCATTCAACTCTCTCTGGAACACGTTATGTATAAATTATCACCCTTGAGAAGGGTAAAATAGAAAAGGGGAAAAGAGGAAGGTAAATTACTTGGTTAATAAGACTGTTCCTTCTCTTACGAGGGAAGGATCGAGGGAGAGTGAAACTCGGAAATAAGGGACGAAGAGATTTCACGACGGATTAAACCGTATTCTGGGATAACATCCAATAAAAATGTAAGTGGTACTTAACACATTTTAACAAAGTCGTGAAACTTTAAAAAGAAAATTTCGTCTTCTATAATAAAATAGGGGTACACTCACTGTCTATTCTACACTACCATCCTCTTACAGGTTTAGACGTATACTTGAGTTAACGGAAGTAAAATCAATTGTACTGATGTCAAACAAAAGATATTGTCTAATTTGTGTTTCTTTTTATGTATCTGATGTATAATTACCTAAGGGAGAAGACAAAAACAACTTTACGAATTTTACATCGTTTAGATCGAAAGAGAAACTTCTGAGATCGATAAGTAATAAGTACTACTTCGTCCTATCGTAAAATAATTAAACGTGTAAATGAAATAAATGTACGTATTTTTAGACGTCTTAATGATGACTAGTGGTTTATAAAACTACTATTTTTACCTTCGTCTAAATTTATCACGATGGATGGATTAAAAAGGGGTCCGTAAATTAGGAAAGATAACCTAATTATAAGAGAGATAATCTATAAAACTAATAACTATAGATAAAACCTACTACATTAACCTTAGTCTATTACCAACGAGAAACATATTTCACAAACCAAACAAGTAATTTATTTTACTTACCTACTATGACCACATGATAGAAATTAATGTTCTGACACTAGTGAAGTTTGAAAATTAGTCATTACTCAAGGTCCGTGAGATTATCTACCATGAAAGTTATTCTACTTATTTTTTGTAAGAGAGGGAAATTGTTCGAAGACCTAATCACCCTCTTTCTGAAAGACTTGAGTGTTTACAGTAATATCTTCGTACTTTCTACTTGGTCGATAAAGAAGACAGGAGTCATAGAAGAAAAGTATTACAAGTGTAAATGAATTTTTTTAAGTGACTTAGGAGGTTACGGATGTATCTATCCTTCCTCCACTGAGACGGACGAAGAAGAATCTCAATTGTACCCAGGGACTACACCGATTGATCTAGTAGGGAAGGAACATCTGTCGTCTTACCCATTCATAGTATTGTTGGTTAGTCTCACAAAAGACCGTCAAAAAGAACTCGATCTCCCTTTCTTACACGGGAAAGATGACTCAAACGATCTGCTCAACTTCTATTTAGACTTCAAGTGTCTCAAATTAAATCTTTAATTTGGTTGTACCGTTTTCGTTTCAATTCCAAACCTCTCCTAGGAGCACTTTAGTAAACTTACAGACCTAGATCGATATCGATTTAGGTATTTAAGATGATTATAAAATTACTCGTTACTCATCGATTACATACGTACATATATATATATGTGTGTGTGCGAATAAATGGACAGATGGACATATATACGAGAAGTAAACTACACTTCACCATGAGTATCTATTCTTTGTTTTAAAAGATTTTCATACCCGGTTTATCCTCCGTCATTTTCTGAAGACCTTCTCAAAAGTCTACTTTACAAGTATTGGATAGTTTTCAAGTACACCTCTATAACTTAATCCAAATAGTACTCGAGTATAAATTTGATTTCTGGTATCTTTGACAACCTTTTATGTATAGGTCATAAGGACAAGTACTACGGACGAAGGATAAGTAACTCAAGAATCAATAGTTTATTGGATTTGTATTCACTCTGAAACTACCCGGGTCTCGACGATTTAATGGAAATCATCTGTGTTCTCTGTGCCTCTTTCACTACCGTGGGGTAAGGTCATGAGAACGGACCTTTTGGGGTACCTGCCTCCTCGGACCATCCGACGTCAGGTACCCCAGTGCTTCTCAACCTGTGCTGACTCGCTGAAGTGAAAGTGAAAAGTGAAAGTACGTAACCTCTTCCTTTACCGTTGGGTGAGGTCACAAGAACGGACCTCTTAGGGTCCCTGTCTCCTCGGATCACCCGACGACAGATACCCCAGCGTTTCTCATCCTGTGCTAACTTCACTGAATCGTCGTCATCGTTATCGTCTGTGTTCTCTTTGAAGGACTGAAGTAAGACACCGAGGTTGTCGGTTGTAACTATAGGATAGGTTCTTTCATTTTGAAACGAGACTTTTAATTAATGCGGTTTACTGATATAAATTTACACTTCTGTTATTTTACGTAACACTTACTTATGAAGTTCCATCGTATACCTCATTCATTGTGAAGTGTTAGGGAAGATAGAGTTGTTAGGGTTCTCAGGTTTCTGACAGAAGGCAAAGGGTGTTGTAAGGATTTATTAGAATGGTGCACTGGTCAATCAGGAGTCAGATCCATTCACTCTCCCATGGACAATAAGAATTCAACATTCAAAAGAAGGACACACAATGTACACAAAGAGGTAGTCTTTTTACCTTACTTCTTATTTTGGTCTTCCACAAAAATTCGGGAATTTTATCTGAAGAGTATAAGGTGACGTTTAAGAGAACTAGGACAGAGAACGTGGTGTCACTGGTCGACTAGTCCGAAACTGTCGAAGCCTGTTCACGTTGGTCTTACCTGAAACGGGACTCGAGTGAAACCATAACAAGAACGAAGAACAGGACCCCGAAGAGACTTGAGTCACATCACGGGGTACCCCTGGTAAAGTCATAAGTACTAACACGTTTGGTTTTCACGTCCCTTGTAGTATTACTCCTTTTTTTGTATCCACTTGTTTACGAAGGGGGAACTACGGGGTCCACCTATCAAGACTCTTTGTAAAGTATACCGATGGGTCTTCCAGTATCCTCTCCAATTTAAGATGAAGGGATCGGGAACTCGAGAAGAAACAAACATAAAAAAACACTCATAAAAACAAACAAAGAAAGACGTAAGATAGTGGGAAATTGAAGACAAAAGAAAAGTTTATTTGACAGTGACAACAAATCAACCATTCAGTACAGGTCGAGAAAACACTGGGGTACTTGAAATAAATCGGGTGGTCCGAGGAGACAGGTACCCTAAATGGTCCGTTCTTATGACCTCACCGAACGGTAAAGTAAGAGGTCCCCTAGAAGGTTGGGCTCCTAACTTGGGTATAGAGAACATAACCGTTCACCTAAAAAATGGTGACTCAGTGATCCCTTCGGGAGATTAATTCGATGGAAATGTATTTAGAAACGAAAGAAAATACGAAACCCTCTACCCCTCTTGGGTCCGATTTGTCATGATTATATAAAATAGGAATGTTCCGTAGGTTTCTGTGGTTATTGGACAACAGACCAAAAGTTTATTGTCGTAAGAATATTGATAAACCGGTACCACGTTAGTAATTTCGATTTGTTTTCCCCCTTTGACCCTCTCTTAATACACGAAAACTTTGTGGGATGGACTTGTTGTTGTTACTGAAGTTAAAATTTTAAAAGAACCACTAAGTCTTTATCTAGATTGATTTTTATCATATTCTTAATAAAAGTTGTGTCATAGGATCACTTTAAGTTAAGTGTTTCTTGGATTTTAAGTATCTTGGAATCTTCAGCATAAGTGTAATCAGTTGTGACGTGTATAGAAGCTTTCTACTGAAAGTAGAGACGAACTTGTGAAACTTGCTGGATACCTAATAAAACACCAAGATGTTGTGTTACGTTTTTTTACTTATGTTCTCACGGGAAATGGCTATATTGAAGGGAACTCCTTTCTTACTGAAACCCCTAAAATATATTCTAGTGTAAAATTTGTACCATAGTCCCCAAGGTAACAATGTGAAAGATCCAAACTGAGAGACGAAATTAAGGATGATCGAAACAGATACACTTATTCAATGAATATTCGGAGTCTAAAAGGAAGACTATTTACCAATATTGTTTTAGACGGAGTACCCCAAAGTCTCATAAGATTTATTCTTATAAACCCCTTTGTGGATTTGATATAGACTGTATCTCATCCGGGATATATTTACACTCTATATAAGGTTCAGTATTTTGACCCTAGTTAAAATGTCGGATTTATTATTATCAGTTGACACAAAAACTTTTACTTTATTCTTTTTTCGTTCTATTTATACAGTCTCTTGAAATGATACGTCGACTTTAGGACGTTGAAGTACTCCCACCACAGATTCATTTTACTTAAACCCACAAAGTTTATTGAGTCTAATTAAAAAGATTGTAGATTATATTCGTGTCACAATTTTTATGTATATATTTAAAATTATAGTTTCAGGGATTTACAATAAAATGGAAGGTCCTTGTGACCTCACCCAACGGTAAAGGATGAGGTCCCCTGGTAGGACTGGGTCCTTAAATTGGACATAAAAACTTAGAGGACGTAACCGTCCGTCTAAGAAATGGTGACGTGGTGGACCCTTCGGTAGAACCCAAGGGATTTTCAATAAAATGGAAGGAAACACAAGGTATACATGTTACGTTCTTAAATTTTTTTTTTCAAAAATTTTTAACCAAAATTTCTATGAAATGTTTCTCTGTGTGTAGACAGAAGATGATTTATATTAACCAAACTTTTAAAATCGATTATCTTTATTTTAGTTTCGTTTCAATTTTCACCTATTTCCTTTTGTAAATTTAATATCGTCTGTCTTGAGACCTGACCAACATCGTTATCTCCTAAGTTACCGACAAGATTTCAGGCGACAATTATTACACACATCGAAAATCGTCCTGTGAATTAAAGAGATCCCAAGTTAAAGGAGGTCTAGTTTAGGTCAGATTTTGTTTACCCTACCCGAACTAATAGAGACTCCTGGAAAGGCTAAGATTTTACAGTGTTAAGGTGTTAACATTCAAGGGAAAAATACCCTATCTAGTTTCTCATTTATCTACCCATTTGAAAAAAAAAAAACGTATACTGATACGTCGTTTTAGTAAACAAAGACTGGAACTAGAACTGTGTTTATTTTTAAGGTAGTGTCTCTTGGTCTTCCTCAGGTCAAGTGACACTCCGTACGACACAAAGAAAACTTTTTCTGTGTACTGTAAACCAAACCCAAAAGACTTCGACATTGTTGTAGTTTTGAACTTCGACTTAAAATGATTACTCCGAAATCCCAACTTTTTCCTCTTTTCTTCGGTCTGTTCTTTCTAAACATTAATCGTATAGTCAGTAAACATCCATTCATCTACGAGGACTTAACGAAATTCCTCGAATTTTTACTTATAAAGGTGTTTATGAAGTTGACGAAGAAACGAATACGAATTATAAAAATTATGTATGGTTGTGGTTACTGAGAACTCTTTGGATATACGTCCAGTCCTTCGTTGTCAATCTTGACCTGTACCTTGTTGTCTGACCAAGGTTTATCCTTTTCCTCATGTAGTTCCGACATATAACAGTGGGACGAATAAATTGAATATACGTCTCATGTAGTACTCTTTGTAGTACTTTTTCAAATGACGAATTTCTGTTTACCAAGAAGTTTACAAAAAAGTTAAAAAAGAATACCAAAACACCTGTTTTTTATGCACCCAGACCCGATATTAGAATTTTATAGTCAGTTACTATGTAAGTATTAAGTTATTTATCACTCGTTTTGATTCCCTTTTCAAGAACACGAAACCCTTTTATGGGTTTCTCCTTAAGGTAGAAAAAGAGTCTTGTCGTTACTATTGTCACTGTTGTTTTCGGGCAGAAATGTCATTTTCCTTTTCTTCATTATTTTATACTGTACCAATACGGTTGTAGTTTTACCATGAACCGGAAGTGTCTACCTTTTAATAAGTTGTTTAAATCCGTTGAAGGGGTGTTTAAACATTTTATTCAAAAGGAAGACTAATAGATTTCATAGAAACTTTTCAACCGGTTCAGAAAACATCTTATTATTACCGTTTCCTTGAACCTCTAATGTCTTATTTGTCACAGTGGGTAATAAACTAATTGATCTGTGTAATTTACATACTTATTCACCTTTCTCTAGATTTGAAAGTGTAGGGATGGGAGTCTTCCATTCAAGATCATATTCCTCGTGTTTTTAATTAACCTTTAATGAATTCGTTTAATACTAAGTCCTCATTACAAAAATATTACGGTACCAATAAAAATACTAGAGTACCTTTTAATCTCTATTAATTTTATATCGTATAGTTGTGGAAAAAATTACGACATGTTTTGTTCCATTGACGTCATACTTTTCATACATACTATGTTCGTAACAGTTCGAGGTGTTAACCTTAGGATTAGAACCACATAACAGTATGTTCATCTTTATGAAAAATTATTTCGACAAAGTTAAATTATGTAGAGTATTGAATATTAGTCGTAAAGAAATTATTTTACTTTTATTTATGGAGCTTCCGTTACTCATAAAGTACGTCTTAGGATTTTATCTTAAATGTAAGTTGATTTTTAACCAATAACGAAGTGGTGTATCATTAAACCGGATTTCTATTGTTAAGATAAGAGTATAAATATTCTACACTCAAATTCCGTTACCTTTGTGAATTCACTTTATATTTCATCGAAGATATTACATTTTAACAGAGACAGTTCAAGGTCACATTGTTTTATGTCTTTGGGTGCCCGAATCGTCACAATCGTGTCCGAGAGTGGTTTAATTGACATTTTTATTCTTCTTATTTGTTGTGGTTTTTTTTTTTCGTTGTTTGTTTGACTTCTTTAAGTCCAGAGAGTAAAGTGTACCACGAAGTAAAGAACGATTCATTAATCACCGTAAAGACTCAAGTTCTCTTTTCCCTGAAAAAAGTACTTACCTACAATTTGAAATAATTTTCGAAAAAGACATAGGTAACTCTATACCTAAAAACAAGAAACATACTAAAAGTAAGAAGTTAAACGATTACACCACATAGTATAACTAACTAAATGGGGATAACTTTTTAGGAAGGTAGAGACCCTATGATATCCGACACACACACACACATAGAGTAAAAACCCAGGCATAGAGGAAAAACACAGGTAAGTCGGTTAGATACTAACCTCGTAAATCAGGTAAATGTAAATTCCATTCCCGAAGGGACCATCACACCAATCATTTCTTAGACGAATGTTTCGTCCCCTGGACCCAAGATACGGAACCAACCCTTCTAGGAGACCTCCTCCCGTACCGTTAGGGCAGATCATAAGAACGGATCTCTTACGGGTACCTGTCTTCTCGGACCGACCGATGTCAGGTACCCCAGAGTTTCTCTACCTGTGTCGACTCGTTGCTTCTTGTCGTGTGTCGTACAAAAATAATGGTATCTACTTTGTATGGAGTTGTATTATTCACAGTATACACCGTTTGGGTGTCGATCGTTGTATGAGTTACCACTTTTAGACTTTTGTAAGAAGATTCTAATGATTGTTCTATTCCTACCAGTAAGAGTATTAAAAATAAGTAATATCAAAACCCTAAGGATAGGAACCGTTAGTCTCCTTTTCTTTTTTTTTTATTTACTTTCCTTAGGTTTAACTTTTCCTTCCATTTTGACAGTAATAAACGTTTACTGTACTAAGATATGTGTCTTTTAAGATTTCTGTGATGGTATTTGGATAATTTCGGGTAGTTAGTTAAGTCGTTTAAATTGTATATCTTTTTATAAGGTAAATATGTGTGATTGTTACTTGATTGTCTTACTCTTTAATTTCCTTAATATAGTAAATTGTAACGTAGTTCTTTTCATTTTACGGATCCTTATTTAGATGGATACTTCCACTTTCTGAACATGAACCTTTTGAGGTCCTGTGACAACTTTCTTTGACTTCTACTATGTTTGTCTTCCTTCCTGAATGACACAAGAACTTAAATTTCTGAGTCATATCAATTTTACTGATATGATAGGTTTCGTTAGGTGTCTAGGTTACATGAGAGCTTGTTTTATAGTCACTAAAAAAAAAAATAGTGTATTGATCCTGTTTATTAAAATCTAAACATACCTTTGTGTTTTTTAAGACTTATTGGTTTTGTTAGTCTTTTTTTTTCCTTTTTGTTTCAACCTCTTTAGTACGAGAGACTGAAGTCTGTTATGATTTTTACTGTCAGTAACTTTGTCATACCATGATCGTGTTTTTGTCTTTATATCTAATTACTTTGTTATCTTTCGAGTTTTTGTTTGGGTATGTGAATACCAGTCAATTAGATACCATTTCCTCTGTTCTTATATGTCACATCTTTTCCGTCAGAAAAGTTATTCACCAAGACCCTTTTGACATGTCGATATAGATTTTCTTGTTTTAATCTTAAAAGTGATTATGACACATGTTTTTATTTGAGTTTTAATTAATTTCCTACCCCAGTTCCCTTGCTTCCTAACCCTCAAACTCTAATCATCTACGTTTGATAATACATATCCTACCTAATTTTTCCGGGATGATATATCGTGTCCTTTGATATAAGTTATAAGACACTATTTGATATTTTCTTTTCGTATACCTTTTCTTATATATGCATGTTAACTCAGTAAGACAACATGTCGTCTATAATTGTGTAACAATTAATATTATTTATTTAAATTTTATATATTTATTGTCCATTCGACCTTTTTTAGAATATATCACGTCATCGTATAGTTAATATAAATTTATTTTGATCCCCTTTTTCTTTTACACCTTATACGTATTTTACGTTATAATAAGTCAGAAGCTCTTTTCCTTTAAGACAGTATATAATATTAAACTTCGTGAAACTCTTACAATACGATTCACTTTATTCGGACAATGTTTTTCTATTTTGGAGGTACTAACGTGAATGTACTACACAGGTTTCGTCAGTCTAGGAATGTTTGGGCTTCCCTCTTACCACCAACGGTCCCGGACCCCTCCTCCTTTACCATTCGATAACAAGTACCCATACTTTTTGACCATATTTGATACATGTATGTAAATTGTGACAACATGATATGTGAATTTTTATCAATTCTACCATTTAAATGACAATACGCAAAAAATAAGGTGTCATTTTTATTACCGGTTTTACCATTTTATATATAATACAAAATATATATATATACAATATAATATATATATATATTTTTCTCTCTCTCTCTCTTATATAATTTCTGGATTTACATTCTGGTTTATGATATTTTGAGGAACTCCTTTTGTATACGTCTTGTGAGAAACTGTGTTTATCGTCGTTATATCGAAAACCTTAATAAAGAATTTCGTTATCTTTATTTTCGATTTGTTTACCTTTGATCAATTTGAATTTTCGAAAACGTCTCGTTTTCCCTTCGATAGCCGTTTTACTTTTCTGTTGGACGACTCACCGTCATCTATAAACGTTTATTATACTGTCTATTCCCTAATTATGCATTATATATATTTAAACAAGTATGTAGTTGTAGTTTTTTTGTTTGTTGGACTAATTTTTACCCGTCTTCTTGACTTATCTGAAGAAAGGTTTCTCCTTTACGTCTACCGATTGTTCGTTACTTTTCTATGAGTTACGATGATTAATAGTCCCTTTACTTTTAGATTTGATATCACTCTTTAGTTGAGTGTGGATAGTCTTATAGATAGTAGTTTTTGTGTTTATTGTTTGCAGCACTCCTATACCTCTTTTACCTCGGGAACATGTCACAAACACACTTCCATTTAATCACGTCAGTGTCACTTTTTTTTATCAAAAAAAAAAGAAGAGTTTTTTTGATTTTTATCTTGATTGTACACTACGTCGTTAGCATGAGGACTTATACATGGGTTTTTTGGGGTTTGGTGATTTGACTTTACCGTGTAAGTGAGGTCATTAGTTTTGTCGTGATAAATACTAACGGTTCTATACATTCTTCGGATTCCTAGGTAGTTGTCTACTTACATATTTCTTATTAATTGTGTATACATAAATTCACGTATTCACATATGTGTGTGCGTGTATATGTGTATATTACCTTATGATGAATCGGGGTCTTTTCTTGTTTTAAAACGATAGACGTCGTTACACTTATCTGAAACTCCCGCAATACGATTCACCTTATTCAGTCTATCTATTTCTGTTTATCGTATACTATAGTGAATATACGTCTTAGATTTATTACGTTGTATGATCATTTATATAATTTTTTTCTTCGTCTGAATGTCTATACCTTTTGTTTAATCACCAAATATCACATACCCTTCCCTGTTGTATCCCCTCCCGTCACTCTTCATTTTTGAGAACCCACATTCTATCCAGGTTCTAAAATGACGTGTTGTACCCCTGATATCGGTTATAAACATTATTAATGATACATGTAAAAATTTTAATTTTTATTATTTATATTGGTCAAAAAAAAATTAAATTTTTTCTCTTTTCCTTTAAACCTTACTTAAAGGTGCATACCACTATAGCACTCTGTAAAGAAGGTGAGAGACGTACACTAGGTTGTGACAAAATTTACACATGAATTCACGATCTCTTCTTAACTAACTAAAACGACCACCATTTCTCTCCTACATTGGATGACTTGTCTGTTCACCCTCTGTAAGAGAAATACAAATAATACTTTTCACCTTATACCTACGAAAGCACTTTATGTACTCTTTTTTCAGTACAAAAAAATGTTCCAAGTTTCTTAACTCAAGAAACTTCTTTCAGCCGTACAGTGTCTTAATCAAAGATAAATAGTAAGTGTTATGAATTTACTTCATGCGTTGTGATCGAAGAGACTCACATGGTACGTTGTTTGGTATTACGGTAGATATTTTTAGTTTTGACTTGGTATAGAAGACTTTTGTTATTGAAGAACAGTTGAGACGAAGGGAGACGACGAGTCATTACTCTCTCAAACTGTGGTGGACTGTGAAACGTGAGTGTATTTTCAAAGTTTACATAGTACGTCCTCTAAGTGTCTAGTTAGGGTTGAAGGTACTTTGGTCACTTCACTCTGTCTTCTCGGTAAAACTTACCCGGATCGTCTCGTGTTGTGATGATTTTCGTTAAGAAGAAAAAGGTGGTGGACATGACCACATGGGTTCCGTCTTCCAATTACTAATCACTATTGTGACTTATACCATCAAGACTGTACTGTGGTAGTGGACCATGTAAAAAATGTGTGAATTTACGTTATGGTTTTAGTAGTAAAATCTTAACTAGAAATAATTTTCGTGACTGGAAACAGATATTTACGATGTCCCGACAATGACTTATATGGGGTAGTCTTTGTTTAATGAATAAGTTATAGTTCAAGTCTTACAAAGGAAACTGTAATACTTTAAGTTAAGTAACGGTGATTAAAATCCTCATCAAGTATTTTTGACATCCTTTTCTTTGTTTGTGAGAAACCGATATCACAAATATAAGAATATTAATTCGTGTTATGAACTTCTTTTGATCATACGACCCTTCACTTCAACGAGTCAGTACAGGCTGTGAAACACTGGGGAACCTGACATCGGGTGGTCCGAGGAGGCAGGTACCCTAAAAGGTCCGTTCTTATGACCTCACCCAACGGTAAAGGAAAAGGTCCTCTAGAAGGGTTGGGTCCCTAACTTGGGCCCAGAGGACGTAACATCCGTCTACGAAATGGTGCAGACTCGGTGGTCCCTTCAGTATAACGTTTAAAGAGACAGGAAGAAGACTGTCTTTTGAACGGTCATAAAGGGGTTCTGTACTAAAGATCTCGGGTAATTATCGGAATTATCAACATATGTTTATCGAAATTTCACTATAAAACTTACCATTCAACAGACCCTACCAAACTTATGAGTTTATATCACTCAAATTAATGTTCCCTCATAAAGAACAAACCAATCGATAAGAAAAAAATGAATGATCTGATGTTTAAATAATATTTTAATATAATTTTATATACTTACTTGTCGGTCTATCTATTTCTCTACGTATCGCACTTCTGGGACTATCTCGTCGAAGATAGAAACACCTCGAACCCCGAGTCGTACCACCGTACACCAGGATCTGTTCCTTTGAGAAAATTTTGGATTTACTGGATAATTGATGTCTATAACTCTAACGACAAATATACATGTATGTTTGTCCACCTTATAGACACAAATATACTCAACTTGACGTAACCGACACATAAAGTCGATCTATTTTTGACTATGGAAAAGGGGTCAAGAATCGTTATCGTAGACAGAATTTCGCTCCTCTTGAAACAATCGTAAGTTTTCGTTGTGAGTGATGTTTTCTCCTCTGACGAAAAGTGATGTTTTCTCCTCTGACGAAACGAAATTAATCTTGGAATTTATTTAGGTAATCTCGAGAAATATCTATAAATAAAGAACCATCCTCTCAAGACGACGACATCCTTAGGTGAGTGAAATAGATTGACACCTTACTAAAACACCGACCACAGATGACCCCACGGACTGACAGAGACTTGTATAGTAGCTTAAAGACTTAAAGATAAGGGAGATTCCGGAGAGTTCCTGAATTAAACTCGAGATATATACCGTGTTTAGAATGAACATACTCATGTTAACTTTAAGACCAAAGAAAACCGCATTACATAATGACACTCGTTCTTAATTTTTCTGTCTTATAGATCCAGAATTAAGACTAAGATGTTCAGAAATACACGTTCAGAGATCACGTAAATACGTTCTCACAGAGTTTTCATAGTCTGAAGGGACCATCGGGTCTACCATTTCTTAGACGGACGTAACACTCTTTGGACCCAAGTCAGGGACCCAACCTTTCTAAGGGACCTCTTCCCTTACCGATGGGTGAGGTTATAAGAACGGACCTATTAAAGTACCGGTCTCCTCGGACCACCCGATGTCAGGTACCCCAGTGTTTCTCAGTCTGAACTGACTCACTAAAAGTGAAAGAGTTTTCATCCATGGTTCCCATCAAAATGGTTGACTCTTATATGTTTACTATTATGGTATGATTAAAAGTTTCACCAACACATACACGAATCAACAAGTCAACATAGGTTGACCATGTTAGTCAACCTATATATCTAGGTCCTAACCAACTACTCTCATGGGTAATAGAAAACGTGGGGAACTGTAGCGGACTGAAAAACTGAAGGACTTCTTAACTACCAAAATTATATTATACTAATTATATTACTTTTCAGGAAAGTAGACAGATAACCGGTGACCACGGAGAAAAAACCACACACTTTCACTTCAATGAGTCAACACAGGTTGAGAAACGTTAGGGCACCTGATATCGGACGGTCCGAGGAGACAGGTAACCTAAAAGATCCGTTCTCACGACCTCACCCAACGGTAACGGAAGAGGTCCCCTAGAAGGGCTGGGTCCCTAACTTGGGTCCAGAGGACGTAACGTCCGTCTGTAAAATGAGAGACTCGATGGTCTCTTCAGGGTAAGTAAAGGAGGATTGAAAAAATAAAGTAACGAACGAAACAGAATAACTTCGTAAATTCAAAAAATGTATAACTTAATAAACTCAAGAAATGTATAACCAATTAGATGAGTTTGAAAATCTTCTAGTTAAAAGAAAGTAATTTTTTCCTATTGTTATTCTAAATTAACCAACAGTACTTCGTGTGTACTCGATTATCTTATTATTTCAAACGATTCGGATTAATAGAAAATACTCTGTATGATCTACTTTAATCATCGATGTCACTTCAACATACCTTTAAGATTATATGATCAAGACAGAAAGGTACATGTTATCCTATTTCGGTGTTTCCTTATGACAAGGGAGGGTTTGTTAGTTTTGTTCTATTTATTGTGTATTTATTTGTATATAATCTCAGGTAATTTTTCGTCTTCAGTGTTTCTTTGAATTGTTTAATTTTTTTTTAATTTACAGTTCGAGAAGGGTTCTGTCTTCCTTCTAAACGGTGAAAGGACGGACTGTCTTATGGTCCTTCTCCACCTTTTGCAGTATCAATACCCGTTTCGTGTCGATTTAAATGGGTTTTAAATTTCAGACTTACATACTATTGGAGTAAACCGTTAAATGTTAGAACTCCCGAAGTCTTTGTTACCCTCAAACGTGGATGTGAGAAAAAAGTGTCCAGAAGTGGTTGACTAATACACCTAATTTCCGTCACGTCCTTTCTCTGAGAAAGACTCCATTTCCATATTTACTACGGGATTATAGACTCCGACCTTGACCCTTGAATCTCTTTGGTATATCTATTGAGTCACGTGATCATGGACCTACGAAACCGATACTGACACCCTCCCCGCCCTCTTTGCACAAACTGGAAGTAGAGAGGTTGATGGACACTTTGTCTGAGTGTCTAGGGCGACTTTAGACACCCAAACCCCAATCTTAACTCTCTTTGGAATACCTGTAAGTCTCAGAGTAGGCGACTCATACTCGAGACCGAGAGATACCGACATATCCACTTCCACCCTTTCTTTCGATTTTCCCTAAGAGGACTCCGTCTCCGTATATCCCAAGTGACTTCAGACTCCTGTTCCTTTCTTCGTCCTGTAGACTCACTATAGGGTATCCGTCGGCTTCCGAAAGTACCAGTGATCCGTCTTCGGTAGATGTGCTTCCTCTCCTTCCTTTCTTATTCCTTTGTGATATCTTAAGTCTAGGGGACAGTTCATTATAACAAACCCACTTTTGTTAAATTGATTTCGTTACCTTTCAAGTGTGAGTAACGTTTATGTCTAATATAACCTTGATCTGACTGTTGGGTGTATTATTACCAGTCTACCTTCTCCATAACAGTAAAGATCGACATTTATAGTAAATGAAACACAACAACACACAATCAGCGAGTCAACACAAGCTGAGACACTGGGGTATCTAACATCGAGAGACCCGAGGAGACAGGTACCCCTAAGAGGTCCGTTCTTATGACCTTACCCTACGGTACAGGAGGAGGTCCCATATAAGGGTTGGGTCCCTAACTTTGCGTGAATGAAATTAAAAATAAACACAATCTATAAGTTGGTTTTGAGTGTATTCTGTATTTATTGTTCTTTTGTATTAGGTAGTGGTTTTGTTTTAGTACCAGTTTTCTTAATTCTCTCTATATCAGTCAACAATCTTAAAAATCTGTCACTGAATTTTCAACGATACTATTCATGTCACTTCCATATGACTTTTCCAAAGTCGTACGTATTCGTCTACCTCTTAAGGTCACCTCTTTACCTTTGGTATATTTTCTGGATTTACTGTTCCGATTAAAATTTTTTTCACTGTCTATTTTTATTATTAAACCACCTAATTAGTTATTTCTCTAGTCATTATCTACCATAGTTATTTACACTTCCATCTAATTACACTTGTTTTTTTATTTGTTCCTTTGTCATATGTTATAAACTTTCACTTCACTTTCACTTCAACGAGCAGTACAGGCTGGGAATCGCTGAGGTACCTAACGTCGGATGGTCCGAGGAGGTAGGTACCCTCAAAGGTCCGTTCTCATGACCTCATCCAACGGTAACGGAAGAGACTATGTTATAGACTTCCATTATAGTTTACCAGATTGTATACACATTGACTATAGTATCTCCTTCTTCGCCCTCTTTTATCTCTGTTCTTTATAAACTTCTCTATTACCAGTATTTAACGAGATTGTAAATACTTTCTTTAGTAAGGTGGGTAATTGATTCAAGTCAATTGATGTTTATCCTATTTATTTTTTATTTAGTCCCCTGTATTTATAGTTTATCCTATTTGGTTTCTTTAGTCCCTTATATTATTTCATAACTTTCCGTTTCTAAATTTTTTAGAACTTTAGTCAGTCTCCTTCTTCTGTGTAATGTATCTTTCTTTTTATTACTCTCACCGTCGACTGAAGACTAGTCTTTGTTGTTTTACTATGGAAGTTTTTCGTTTCATTTACCTATTTATTTGTTTATTTAGTACATAAGGTATAGGTCGTTTTTATGTAGTGTTTTGACCTCCGTTTCTTCAATAAAAGTCCCTGGTTTCGACATTTTTAAAAAGAAGTTATCTGCACGAAATATTCTTTAAAAAAAAATTAAGAAATCTGTTATTGACATTACAATCTATCTTTTAGTTAAAATGTCCTCTTACTTCTTGTAGTCCTCATTTCCATAATTAATTGGACTATATACAGAGAGATATATCTGTATCTATATTTACAGATATATACATGTACACGTATAGAGAGATATACACATATACATAATGTATGTCTCTCTATTCATCTGTATAACTACCTATTATCTGTCTATATTGAGAATTAATAACTTCATATTCGTCAAAAACATAAAAATCATAAATAATTCTATTTGTTTATTTTCTTACTTTTATTTTCTTACTTTTGTCTTATTTTCAGTCTTCCTACTATTCATTTGTGTGTGTTATCATTCTAATAATAAATAACCTTTATATCGACATGAAGAACTTCAATCTGGTTCTATTGAATTTCTTCATATAAGATTGGGGATCTCATAGATTATTTTATTATGTTTCTAAGTACTGATTTTTTATTTATTAACTCTTTTATTTACTCCTTTTTATTAACTCACATATTAGATAAGGTAAGTTATTTTATGTCATTCCTTTCTTTTGAGTTAACGTACAAAAATCTTCTATATGTTAAATTTCTATTTATATATCTATAAAGTTTTGGTTTTCTTGTCGATATGATACGTTTTCTAACATTTTTTAAACCACATCGATCTAATTTTTAATCTGAAGTTCTGTCTCTTATAATAGTCTCTTTTTCTCCTTATAGAAGTTAATACTCAGTTTAGTAGTTCTGTTTTTTAGTATTTACACATATGGATTATAGTGTCGACGAAGGTTTGTGTATTTCGTTTTTAACTTTCTTAGTGTCCTGATTTAACTTTTCAGACAAGTCTCAAAGTCTTAAAGTGTGATCAAAGAACCCTTAACTATATTTGTCTTCGGTTTTATAGTCATTCTTATATCTACTAAGTTTGTTATCATAGTTGGGTAGTTCTGAGGTGGACAGTAGTTATCTTTTATATAGAAAGAGTTAACGTGTCTCTTTTAATGGTTCATCTCATATACGACCCGGTATGTCCTTCTTTCAGAATTATGTATAGTTCCTAGTATTTATTTAATATTTATTTATCATAATTTAAACTCTGTATATTCTTCTTAAATATATTTTATATATCCTTATTAACCCTTTAATTTGTTGTATAAAACTTTCGATTCCTTCTTCAGTGTTTATCAGACTTTTTTGACTGGACTATTCTGTAACTGTTATTTTCGTAGAGTTTTCGACATACTATCGTTATGTCGGGAATCTTGAACTAAATACTTTGTCTGTTCGTTATTTCTGTTTTAAATCCAAATCCTCTACAAATTATTTTAACTAGTGGGGATTATTCTGATTATTTTTTCTCTGTTGTGTTGGTTGTCATAGTCTTTAATTTTTTTGTTATTGTAGATCTGTGATATCTGTAATTTTTCTATGAAAAACGACTATTTAAACTTTAGACTATTTTATTTAAAGAATGTCTGAGTTGAAGACATTGACTACGTTGTACTTCATTTTTTAGATTGATTGAGGTACTGGTAATTTTTATAAATAAAATAAATCTCTGAAAGTTATTCAAATTTTGTGTCAGATGGATTTTTGATCTTTGTAGTACATTATTATATACAATGTGTGACCCTACACACACTTTGGACCAATATTGTTCTATTGTATTATCACTTCGTTGATACTTTAAATGTATTGGTATTGATATAGAGAAAAGGAGAGAGGAAGAGAAAAAAGGGACCCACCTAATTTGGTGGTCGACATAAAATCAAAGGATCGGGTCTTACTATCGCATTTTCTTTCCCTGTCTATTATAAGTAAACCAAACATATCATACGATCCGTGATACCATATGTAAGACTTAATCCTTCCGTTCACTAAAGATGTTCCTTTATGTAAGAAAAAAGTAAAAAAGAACTTTACGGTAGATATGAAGTAAGTGTAAAAGTAGTGAAATCATTTTCAACAACTCTTCCGGACTTCCAGTGTGAAGAAATGTAAACCCTTTGACATCAGAATTTTAACAGTTGTTTATTTGTGTTACTGTTGTTCTTCAATTTTTTAGTGTTCTTAATTAGTGAAGTTCCAGAAAGTAAGTCATTAATAATGTGTCAACGGTATTTGTAAGTTAAAGAATATTTTATGTCATAGACGTTTTACGTTACTTCACTTCACGTATTTTACTCCATACGGACATGTATCCAATCCAGTAAGTGATCAGCTCCAAAAGTAAATTAAGTAAAATAAGTAAATTAGTAGTGTTGATAGAGTACTGTATACGGGGTGATTGGAATTAAATATATACTCTTTTGACTGGGAGTTCTTGAATTTCCTTTCGTGAGGCTTAATGTAACATCCTTCACCTTCTCGACCTTTAGTTTGAAAACGATAGACTGAGGTCCCATACACAAGAATTATTTTTAGATATATTTCTATAAAAAAAGACAAAAGTTCTTTGAAGTTATTATTATTATTATTATTATTTTGATCTTCGTTTGTATATTCCACGTATGAGTAGTTTTATAAAACCATATACAAAGTACTAGAATTTTTTCCTCTGATTACACCCAATTTTGAATTTCAACCGTGGTATTTCCTCATATAAATTTAGTCCCCGGGACTACGACCCTTTCTGACTCCCTTTCTCCTCTTCCTCCATTGTCTCTTACTCTACCAAGTTACCGTAATGGCTGAGTTACCTGTACTCAAACTCGTTTAAGGTCGTCTGTCACTTCTTGTTCCTCGGACCGTTCGACGTCAGGTGCCCCAGTGTCTCAGCCTTTGTTGAGTCACTGACTTGTTGTCCTTTGTTCCTCATCCTCGATCTATTCGTCTCCCAGTTTTAAGACTCATCGATTTTAAATCCGTAAAATTTTATAAAACGGATGATAGACACGAAGAAGTTTGTTGTGTTCTCTACTGAGATGTGTACCTGTAGGGGTCTACCGGTTATTACTTTAGTCTAACTAATATCAGAAACGACTACTTCTACCTCTTCGAAACATGTCAGTCGTTTTTGTTCTGGTCTTCGACTAACACCGAGTTTAGAATTTGAGGAATAACGGTTTAAGCCTAAATTTAACTTCTATCACCCCCTTTGGTGACGTGGTCAGTCCATACTGGATTTAATTTAGGGAATACTAATATGTCGCCTTCACTGTTTATCTAAGTTCCCTAATCTAGACTATCTGTCTCACGGACTTCTTGATATCTACCTCCAAGTATTGTAACATATCCTCCGTCTCTAATTTCAGTAGGGGTCCCTTTTCTTTACGTTTTTCCAACAGACTCCCTCGGAATTTTTATCAACTCTTCTTTCCGTTTTCCGTTTCCTCTTTTCCTTTCTATATGGGTAGACTTACTTCTCAAGGTTTCTTATCGTTCCTCTCTATTCTTTCGAAAGGAGTCACTAGTCACGTTTCTTTATCTCTTTTTGTTATCTTACCCTTTCTGATCTCTAGAGAAATTCTTTTAATTTCGATGGTTCCCTTGTAAAGTACGTTTCTACCCGTTCATTTACTGTTTTTACCATACCTGGATTCTCTTTGTCTTCTATAATTCTCTTCCACCGTTCTTATGTGTTTTCTTGATATGTTTTTTCTAGAACTATTGGTGCTACCACACTAGTGAGTGGATCTAGGTCAGGAGGACCTCACGTTTCAGTTCACCCGGAATCTTTCGTAGTGATACTTGATTCTATCACCTCCACTACCTTAAGGTCGACTCGATAAAGTTTAGGATTTTCTACTACGATAATTTCAGATATAAGTTATACAGTCGTTAAAACCTTTTGAGTCGTCACCGGTGTCCTGATCTTTCCAGTCAAAAGTAAGGTTAGGGTATCTTTCCGTTACGGTTTCCTATAACTTTGATGACGTGTCAACGTGAGTAAAATGTGTGATCTTTATTTACGAGTTTTAAGAGGTTCGATCCGAAGTTGTCATACACTTGGTTCTTGAAGGTCTACAAGTTCTATCTAAGTCTTTTCCGTCTCCTTGGTCTCTAGTTTAACGGTTGTAGACGACTTAGTATCTTTTTCGTTCTCTTAAGGTCTTTTTGTAGATGAATACGAAGTAACTGATAAGTTTTTGAGACACACCTAGTGTTGTTTGACCTTTTAAGAAGTTCTCTACCCTTATGGTCTGGTGGAATGGACGGAGGACTCTTTAGACATACGTCCAGTTCATCGTTGTTAATCTTGACCTGTGACAGTGGGACGAATAAATTGAATTTGCCTCTCATGTAGTCCGTTTTACGACCGACCTACTTCATGTTCGGTCTTAGTTCTAACGACCCTCTTTATAATTATCGGAGTCTATACGTCAGCTATGGTCTTGTCTTTTGACCTAATTTCTAAACGAGTTGTACCGGACGGGTAGTCTTGTTCTGGGTCAAAGGGGGTGTCAGTCAGAGAGGGTAGTCCTTCGAAGGTATTTGGAGGATAGGAATAGGGAGTCTCCGTCTGTCTTCCTTTTGGTGTTAGTTTCTTTTGATTAGTTTGACTAGTGTACCTGGTGTCGGAACAGATTGAGTTACTTTGATCCTTGGTACCGTACATCCCGGTGGGTTCTGTCTACCCAGTATCACCTCTCAAGAATGTTTTGTACCAAGTGACCTCTTCCTTTACCGTTTGGTGTAGTCATAAAGACGGAACTCTTGGGGTACTTGTCATACTTTTCCGTTTTTCTATCGTGTGACTTTCTACTTGAGGGGTCCACCCATCCACGGGTTATACGATGACCTCTTCGCCCATCTTTATTGAGGTCTTTCTTACTTCTCTATCTCAGTTTCGTTTTTTTTACGGGTCAACTCCTACACTAACCATTGCCTTCATTTCAGGTTACGACGTTTCTTGTTAGGACGCTTCTTTGGACCTTACAATCCAGGTACTTAGTTCGTTTAACCTTCACCAGTTTGTCCTCTACCTTTCTCACTTGTAACTGTAAAATCCTTATCCACTTGATTTTACCTGACCTTACCCTCTTAAATAAAGTCTACTGGTAATATAGATGATGACACCTGTTCTTAGGGAATCTTCTTTACCTCGTCGGTAGTATCAGTTGTTCTCAGGTTTTACGTCATGAACCCACGTCAGAGTTTTGCTGTCTTACTAGAGATAAGTAAAGGTTCCGTTTGGTAAGTTATAGTCTCATTAGGTTCAAATTCGGGGTTGGTCATTACGACTTCTACGACTTAAACTTGTCAAGATCAGTTCCGATACCAAAAAGGACACCAGTACATACCTATACTCTCAACCTGACACTTCTTCCGACTCGCGACTTCTAAACTACGAAAATTTGACACCACAACCTCTTCTGAGAACTCTCAGGGAACCTGACGTTCCTCTAGGTTGGTCAGGTAAGACTTCCTCTAGTCGGGACCCTAAAGAAACCTCCCTTACTACGATTTCGACTTTGAGGTCATGAAACCGGTGGAGTACGTTTCTCAACTGAGTAACCTTTTCTGAGACGACAACCCTCCCTAACCCCCGTCCTCCTCTTCCCCTACTGTCTCCTACTCTACCGACCTACCGTAGTGACTGAGCTACCCGCACTCAGACTCACTTGAGGTCCTCGACCACTACCTGTCCCTCCGGACCGTACGACGCTAAGTACCCCAGCGTTTCTCAGCCTGTGCTGACTCGTTGACTTGACTTAACTTGACTACTTCTGGATGTTTTGGATCTTTCACTTTCACTTCAGTGAGTCAGTACAGGCTGAGAAACGTTGGGGTACCTGACATCGGATGGTCCGAGGAGGGAGGTACCCTAAGAGGTCCGTTCTCCTGACCTCACCCCACGGTAAAGGAAGAGGATCTTGATTGTGGGTTTTCTCTACAGGAAAGCTAATATCCCCTCACCTTACGTTTTCATCCTTCAGTTCTCTATGGACCTCATTGTCTGTTTAAACCGGAACCCCATGTCTTACTTCGTCCCTTTTCCGATTATCTCAAACGGTTCTCTTGTGTGATGACCAGTATCTTTGCGGGAGAAGGTTGTTGTGTTCTCTTCTGAGATGTGTACCTGTAGTGATCTACCAGTTATGGTTTCAGTATAACTAATATAAGAAACGGTGGTTTCTACCTCTTCGAGATATGTCATTTTTCTTCGAGATATGTCGTATTTTGTCCTGGTCCTCAACTGACACCGAGTCTAGTACTTGAGGAATGATGTTTTAAGTCTGAATTTAACTTCTTTCCTTTTTGGTGATCTGGTAAGTCCATACTGGATTTAGTTTAGGGAATGCTAATATGTCACATTCACCGTTTATCTAAGTTCTCTGATCCAGCCTATCTGTTTCACGGACTTATTGATACCTACCTCCAAACACTGTAGCATGGCCTCAGTCACTAGTCTTAGTAGGGGTTCTTTTTCTTTACGTTTTTCCGTTTTACCAACAGACTCCTCCGGAATGTTTATCGACACTTTTCTTCTCTTTAATTTCCGTTTCCTCTTTTCCTTTCTATATGGGTAAACTTTCGTCTCAAGGTTTCTTATCGTTCTCTCTATTCTTTCAGAAGGAGTCAATAGTGACGTTTCTATATCTCCTTTTGTTATCTAACCCTTTCTGATCTCTAGAGAAGTTCTTTTAATCTCTATGATTCCCTTACAAAGTACGTCTTTACCCGTGTTATTTCCTGTCTTTTACACACCTGGAGTGTCTTCGTCGACTTCATCTCCACTGTTCTTATGGGTCTTCTTAATATTTTTTTTTTTTTTTCTAGAAGTACTGGGTCTATTACTACCACTACCACACTAGTGAGTGGATCTGTAAGACCTTACACTTCAGTTCACCCGGCATCCTTCGCAGTGATGTTTGTTTGGATGATCTCCACTACCTTAAGGTCAACTCGATAAAGTTTGGGATTTTCTACTACGAGACTCTCACGACGTGAGTTATACGGTCGTTTAAACCTTTTGAGTCGTCACCGGTGTCCTGACCTTTTCCAGTCAGAAGTAAGGTTAGGGTTTCTTTCCTTTACGGTTCTTATGACTATGATAACGTGTTAACGTGAGTAGAGTGTGCGATCGTTTCATTATGAGTTTTAAGAGGTTCGGTCCAAAGTTGTCATACACTTGACACTTGAAAGTCTACCGGTTGGACCTAAATCTTTTCCGTCCCCTTGGTCTCTAGTTTAACGGTTGTAGACAACCCAGTAACCTTTTCGTTCTATCAAGGTCTTTTTTGTAGATGAAGACGAAATAACTAATATGGTCTCGGAAACTGACACACCTAGTGTTGTTTGACACCTTTTAAGAATTTATCTACCCTTATAGTCTGGTGGAATGGACGGAGGACTCTTTAAACATACCTCCAGTTCTTCGTTGTCAATCTTGACCTGTACTTTGTTGTCTGACCAAGGTTTAGTCCTTTCCTCATGTAGTTCCGACACATGACAGTGTGACGAATAAATTGTATACGTCTTATGTAGTACGTTTTACGACCCGACCTACTTCGTGTTCGACCTTAGTTTAAACGACCCTCTTTATAGTTATTGGAGTCTATACGTCTACTGTGGTGGGAATACCATCTTTCACTTCTTGATTTCTCGGAGATCTACTTTCACTTTCTCCTGTCACTTTTTTAACTGAATTTTGAGTCGTAAGTCTTTTGATTCTAGTGACGTAGACCAGGGTAGTAAAGTACCGTTTATTACCCCTTTGTTACCTTTGTTACTGTCCGAAATAAAATACCCTGAGGGTTTAGTGACGTCTACCACTGACGTCGGTACTTTAGTTTTCTACAAACAAGGAACCTTCTTTTCGATACTGTTTGAATGTGTCGGATAATTTTTAGTTCTGTAATGAGACGGTTGTTTCCAGACAGATGAGTTTCGAGACCAAAAAGGTCGTCAGTACATACCAACACTCACAACCTGATATCTCATTTGACTTGCGACTTCTTACTACCCTACCACCACAAATAGACACCACAACCTCTTCTGGGAACTATCAGGGGAACGTGACGTTTCTCTAGGGTGGTCAGATAGAATTTCCTTTAGTCAGGACTTATAAGTAACCTCCCTGACTACGACTTCGACTTTGAGGTTATGAAACCGGTGGACTACGTTTCTTGAGTGAGTAATCTTTTCTAGGACTAAGACCCTTTCTGACTTCCGTCCTCCTCTTCCCCTCCCGTCTCACCAACCTATCGTAGTGGTTGAGTTACCTGTACTCAAACTCGTTCGAGACCTTCAACCACTACCTGTCCCTTCAGACCGTACGACGTCAGGCACCCCAACGTTTCTCAACCTGTACTGACTCACTTGACTTGACTTGCTTCTTCTTGATTTTTCGGAGAACTACTTTCACTTTCTCCTCTCACTTTTTGAACCGAATTTTGACCTGTAAGTTTTTTGAGTCAGTACTGTAGATCAAGGGAGTGAAGTACCGTTTATCTACCCCTTTGTTACCTTTGTCACTGTCTGAAATAAAAGAACCCGAGGTTTTAGGGACGTCTACTACTGACGTCGGTACTTAAATTTTCTGTGAACGAAGAACCGTCTTTTCGATACTGTTTAGATCTGTCGTATAATTTTTCGTCTCTGTAATTAAACGTCTGTTTCAAAGTATATAAGTTTCGATTCGAAAAGGGTCATCAGTACATACCTACACTCTCAACCTGATATTCCTTTTGACTCGTGGCTTCTTAACTACGAAAACTGAGAACTCTCAGGGAACCTGTCTTTCTTCTAGTTTGGTCAGTTAGGATTTCCTTTAGTTGGGACTTATAAGTAACCTTCGTGACTAAGACTTCGACTTCGAGTTTATTACACCAGTGGATTACACTTCTTAAGTGAATAATCTTTTCTGGGACTACAACCCTTTCTAACTGTCGTCCTCCTCTTTAGCTACTGTCTCCTAATCTACCAACCTACCGTAGTGTTTGTTACCTGTACTCAAACTCGTTCGAGGTCCTTAACCACTACCTGTTCCTTCGGACCACACGACGTCAGGTATCCCAACGTTTCTCAGCCTGTACTGACTCGTTGACTTGACTTGAATAAGACGAAATCAAACTGACTTTAAGTCTATTACAGTGCAGATACACAAAGTCCTATCCTTTCACTTCTTTTTAGTGAGAAGATCCTTTCTTACCTACGAATAGAATATTCCATCTAAAAGGACTCCAAAAAAAACAAACAAACAAAAATAAACAAAACCACCCGAAAAGAGGGGTAACGCACTGACTTATAGATTAAACCTCTTTTCAGTGAGTTGATGTCAAAGTTATCACATCAACACACTGAAAAGTTAAGTTAAACTTTAAAAGTTAAAGTGAAGTTATGTTAATGTTTTCCAGACATATCAGTTCCGATACCAGAAGAGTCAAAAGAGTATACCAACACTCTCAACCTGACGAGTGTTTCTTCTCACGGTTTCTTAACTACGGAAGTTTGACACCACGACCTCTTTCAAGACTTTTCAAGACTCTTTGAAGAATTTCAAGGAAACTGTCGTTCCTGTAGTTTGATCAGTTAGACTTCCCTTTAGTTGGGACTTATGAGTAACCTTCATGACTACGAGTTAGACTTCGAGGTCAGAAAACCAGTAGACTACGTTTCTTTACTGAGTAACCTTTTAGGAACTATGACCCTTTCTGACTTCCGTCTTCCTCTTTCCCGTAGTCTCCTACTCTACAGACCTACCGTAGTCGTTAAGTAACCTGTACTTGAACCCTTTTAAAGTCTCTACTACTCCCTGTTCCTCCGGATCGGACGACGTCAGGTGTCCCAGAGTTTCCACAACTGTGATGACGCACTGACTTGTTGTTATTATGTAAAGAATGGGATAATAAATGTTCCATTATTAAGAGGACAAAGTTTATGGTACCGTAAGTTTACACGTACACACACGAGTCAACACAGACTAGAAACGTTAGGGTACCGGTACCTTAAAAGGTCAGTTCGAGGAGACAGGTACCTTAAAAGGTCTGTTGTTATGACCTCACCCCACAGTAAAGGAAGAGGTCCTCTAGAAGGACAAGGTCCCTAGTTTGGGTGTAGAGAACACAGAGGACGTGACCGTCCACCTAAGAGATGGTGACTTCGGTGAACACTTCGGTCCGTAAATTTAATGTCCCAAGTTTATTTACGTATGTCGAAAGTGATAAGTTTCCTTAAAAAAAAAGGGGAACTTCACTGGGTTAATCTCACTTTACAAATAGTGAATTCTCTATGAATAAAGAAGTGAGTAACTACGACGTAAATGGATTACCTCTTTTGTTCTTTTTGACCCTTCAGAGAATGGGTTAGGGGTAGTGTTCATCAACAGGAATGGGTTCCTAGATATTTCGTTGAAGTATAGAAAAAGGTAGTTTACGTTTGTGATGACCTCTTCGGATATGTAAATCATTGACATCAAATCACTTTTACTAAAATGATCCGGTGAAAAGAGACTTGGTGTCTCTGTTCCTTTGTATTCATAGGACCCGACTCACGGTCCAGACGAGGATATAATATTCTTAGTTTGATGATTATTGAGACTTTCACAGACCATGTGGGACTCCAGATATAGTGACTAACAATTGGAGATCCCGGTACTTAAGGAAACACTAAAACTACTTTCGGTGTTTAATAAATATACTTTTCTTCCGTACATAATGTATAACGGTGGTGTTCGTCATGTCTTAAAACATGTGTTAAAGTCCTCTAAAACACTGGAGGAGAGGTATGAATCTCCAAGGTATCTACGATTCAATTCTTGTGGTCCAGATATCAATATCTTCTCTGTTAATAAAACTTTACATAATAAAACTTTAGAAGACTTTTCCGTCGCATCCGACGTTCAGAAATGAGTCGCAGGAGAAAGAGAAGAAAAACCATGGACTAGAGTACGGTTAAAAGAAAAAATAATTTTATATTGAAATATTAAATTTTTTAATGACGTTAATTCAACAACTTATATTAAAATTTAAACAATAGTTATAAATCATAGTTGTAATGAAAAAGTTATAATTATATAGTTGAAGGAGTTAACTTACAATCATGACTATAAATTAAAAAAAAAGACAATAGTAGTTATGACGACGGTGGTTTAATAAACATTCGTAAATTTTTATTTGTAGATCTAAATCTCCGAACTTAATCAACTAAATTGTAAAGTCATTGAGTTTGTAATAAAAGATTAGAATAGACCTTTTATATAAATAACTACTAATTTTTTGTTTGATTGTTGTGGATACTCAAATTTAGCCGTACTTTTGTCTAGATAGAAATTAACAAAGAGATGGGAAAAAAGGATCAAGAAGTACGTTGGTCGAACTATTGGGACAGGGAGAGAAAGGTCATGTGACCGAAAAATTTCGTAATCATCTTTGTCCATGAAGAACACAACTGTCTTATATATAAAACTATCGAAAAACTCACATTAAACTCTTAGAATGATTCTTAGGAGTTATCTATAAAGACATGAAGTAGAGGATGTGCTAAGGACGAACTTTGTTGGTTGGTTCGATGGATTGAAACAACAACCAGGTCAAATTCTAACGAAAGTATTTAGAGACGGGAAGATAGGTTATGTCGTAAAAGTAAAACGAGTTTTGAGTCTCAGTTTTTCAATATTATTAAATAATATACAGTGACACTGATGACCGATTCGTGAGACTTTATTTTTATGGACGTGCTATGTTAAAGGGGTTCAACATCCATCTGATTTTTTAGATTGACTTCTTTTATTTCAGTATTTTATTTTACATTCACAAAAATTTTACCAGAAAGTCCGTCCCTCTCTAACGGAAAGATATGAACTTCGGATTCAATATATCAATTGAAATTTTTAGTGTAACATATTAGAATAAATTATTATATGTATAAATTTATCCATAGTCATTTCCATATCCCTCTTATTACGGTTTCAGAATCCTCAATTCTCGTCCTAACTGTACCCAGTGTTATCTACTAAAAATTATATATACTTTGTAAGGATGTGACAAACTTAAACAATATTCTCATAATTATTGTGAACATTAATCGTTTTCGATCATTATCATTGTTACTTCATCTCTAATAATGAAAAATTTTTACTGATGAAGACAAGTCAACATGTTTCATTATTTTTTATAGTATAGAAAATTTCAAAGTCACATTACGAAGAGTATAAACATGTACTTTCACTCGTCGTACAGAACGGATATTCTCTAATACTTTCCTTATATTAATGTGTATATATTATGTAACACATATTATTTATACAGTTAATATATAAAAAATTGTATTATAATATCCCGAAAGGTCCACCGTATCACCGTTTTTTAGGTGGACGGTTACGTCCTCTACGTTCCTGTGTCTAAACTAGGAACCCAACTCTTTTACGGGACCTAATCCTTTACCGTTGGTTGAGGTCATAAGACCGGACTTTTTAAGGTCTCCTGGGACCACCTTACGTCAAGTGTCCCAGTGTATCTCAACCTGTGTTTACTCGTACGCACATACATTATATTATAATATATTCTACGGGTTACTTTATAGAAACTCGACTTTCTCAGTATACAATATTCGACAGTCATATGTGTATCATAAAAGTCCCTACCGTAGTTGGGATATGCACGTTCTATCGTAATACCTGGCACACTAAATTCCTTAACTCAGTGGAGTTTTTCTTTGTTTTCCTTTAAACCATTTTGAGGTCCTAAAATTAACTTCCCAAAATTACTGTACTATAATACTACAATAGTATTTTATACAAAATTTCTTAATTTCTAAAGAGATTGACACGACAGTTTCCCGTGTCTACATATAGTTTACTTTACTACATACAATTTTCGAATTTTTTTCTTATTCTGGACTATTTTATGACCACCTAAATATAGTATGAAAAACTCGGTAATCTAAAAAATTATTAGATTTAACAAACTAGAGACTACCGTATATGAATTAAACAGGTCTTATAACTTTTATCTAACTGACCATTCATAGAAATATATTGAGTTAGGGTTTTACAGATAGGTTGTAATTTTAACTACTTACACCGTAAGTCCGTTTACGATGGTCGGGAACCCCTTCTGATGTAGAACCGAAGACAACGTTACGACTTTGTGACCTGATACGATATAGGTTCAGTACTCGGAAAACCGTCACCGTTAAAGTGTTTTATAACCGAACCCTTTTATTAAGATTAAGAAAAAGGTATCTGTTTAAGTACTTAATTGATTTCGAAGGTTAACAAGTGAGGGTGGTTTTTACAATAGGTCGATCGATGGACGAATTGATACGTAAAGGTTTCTGAATTGGTGTGGAACCTTTGTGACGTATACTTGCCGGTCTTAATGTATCTTGTGGACAAAAGTTTATGGGTGAGAGAATTCCAAAGTTTGATCGTTGAATCTCTAAGAATAAACAAAACCCACTCGAGATCCGTTTTATTAGTGAGACGGTTGTAGGACTAGACGATAACTATTCCTCGGTGTCAACACCGTCACCATCACCCCCCTAAACTCATAAACCTTCTAACCTGGGTTTACGTACAAACACTAACACAACCTACTAACTCTCGTAGTTTCTGTAAGAGTTATAAAACGGGTTTCGGATCATCTTTTAAATGTCTTATGGACTCTCTTAACAAATAAGTTATAGGAATTACCCATGTTTTACTGATCCCTGACCGACCTTGGAGTCCCTTCTCATATTTACTCTTACCAGGTAAGGAGACCCGTTCGTGCTTAAAACCTACTTGACACATACATGAGTCACCAGTTTTTATTTGTGGTCTCAGGAATGATTAAACGAACTGGTATGTTTATGTACAAGAAACAGGAGGTTTCACCCACGTTATGGTTTAAATGATTATTAAATGGACATCTTTATAGGCCTATCCTTTGTATATTAGAACAATGTCTATTACATCGATTATGCATTGTACATCATCAATGTCTATTCAAATTTGAAAGTTTGGAAACAAGACCGACATTTTACAGTCAACCTGGGTAAAACCACGAAAAATAATGACGTAGTTTTGGTACGACACTTAAACATCGACGGTATTTACGAATTACATTCTCGAGTAACACGTTATTTCACAGTCTTGTGACAAAAATTTGTGCAAAAATTTCGTTGTAAAATGTCGAATGTAAAAAAGGGTGACACATGATATTTTTCATGTCTAAAAGTTACAGTGTAAGTATTCTTCGTGTATTAGCAAGGACCCTTTCGGATCATACCACTCTTAATTTACCAAGGAGAAGTTGGAAAAATATTTGGGACGAAAAAGAAGGGGGAAGACACTCCGGTGAAGATAGAAGGAGTTTCCTCTTTTGTTTGGAGTCTTCTTCTACTACATAAGTCTCTAATTAAACCCACAAAACTAGAAGTTAACTAAATGTGAAATTTGTACATTTAGTTAGGTTTTTTTAGATCTTTCTTCATCTAGAGGGTGTAAAATAGTTCCTAATGAAGTGTATAGTATTTTATTGAAAGAATAAATGGTAGGTTTTTATAGGTTTGAGAAACAAAAATTCAACTTTCTATCATAAAGAGAAAGGTAAAGCGAACCCAATCTTAAAATAAAAGTAGACTTTAGAGAGGTTAATAGGATAGTTATAAAAGTAAGAGAATGTATGTCAACTTTCTTAATGTAATAAAGTAAGCAAGTAAACGAACAGTTATGTTGAAACTCACGTTGAACTCTAGAAAAAGTATAAAAAGATTAATAAAAGGTAGAACTTAATTACCTGTCAGAACACCGGTTCTAAAAGATTGTTGGTTTAACTTTTAGATCCCTCTTCTTTTTTTTTAAAGGGACCGTCGGAGTCGGTAAGGATAAGACCGTGTTTGAACAGTTATGGTTTGACTTCTCATAGTGTTCTGAATGGAACTTGTAGACATAAGTTCTACCCGTTACAGGATATTTGTACCCTTACTGTCTTAAGAAAGATGAAAAATTCTAGATGGATCTACCTCAGTTCTTCAACAAAGACATTGTTTGTACCAAACAAAGTATTTGAAGAGGTCATGACCGTTTATTCTTTTGTAGGAAGAACACCTTTCTAAAGGGGAGACAAACTTTTGAATACACATTAAGGACTCCACGTTCACTTCTTTAAAATAGACAATGACGAGTAGTGAGGGAGTGTTTTTAAACCGTGTTCCGACTCGTGAATCCACCGTGAGTCATTCACAGACAACTTATACACTTGACAAATTAAACTTTTAGACTTATTCACTTATTTTATTTCATACAAGTGTGTTAGTAATCAAAACAAACAAACAAAATACAGGTTCTTCAAACTGAATTCTAAACGTTCATAGATGTAATCTTATTAGAAATTAAAAACAGAGTCCTAGATTAAATTCCTCCCTAGAAGTCTTATCGCACCTGAAAACAGGTCTTTTTACCGAGTTGAGGTGTCTCTAATCCCTGTCAAAAAAAAAAAAAAAAAATGAACTCAAGAGAAACAAAAAAAAGAGACTGAACATTGTACTTTAAAGGAAAAAATAGGTATTGAGTTTTGGTTTCTCATTATTTTATATATTTTCACAATGTCTCACCTGACTCGTTGGCTAATCGTAGAAACTGACTTTTGGATTCCTTTTTTAAGTGTAGAATATTGTATTACTAAAAGTGTTCTCTGTTTTAGAAAACTTTACTGACGGTAGTTCTTTTTGTAGTGATTGCAAACTCGACGAGAACCATTTGTACCTTTATTCAACCACTAAGTAAGAATAAGTTTCCTTTCGTAAACTAAAAAAAATTTTCGGGTTCCCTTTCACGGTTGATGTTTTACGGTTTCTCTAATTTTCCTTCACGTCTGTAAGGACTCTTCGGAAATTTTTTCAATGAAAATGTAAGGTTGGTTAAAAGCAAGAAAAAAAAAAAAAAAACTCGGTGTACCGTACATACAAATTATACGTACTTCAACCGTGTTTACACACACAAAAAAAAAGGATGATCGATCACTGTTGGATTCTTAAACCTTATGTGTCGTAAAAACACACACACATAAGATTCCATACCGTTAAATAATAAGTAAATTAAAAAATCTTATAAAAGATCGACAACTTTAACTTCGAAAAGTATTAGAATCATAGAGATCGGTATTATCAGTAACGGATTCCAAACAGTAAATATTAAAGAATTTTTGTTACTACGATCACTATTAGTGTTACATAATCTCTGATTTATACCACTCTAGTTTATGAATTTAAGGGTTGTCAAAGAAGATCGAAGAGAATTAAAAAAGACCGAAGGAAATCTACGATTCATAGATTCACTCACGTATAAATTATGATTGTGATTATTAAAATGTGTAAAGAACTTTTAATTTCAGAAAAATATCTAAATACTATTTTCTTTAGGTCGGAGTCCTTAGTTAAGACCTAAATGAAGACTAAGATAATTCGTTTAAAATGAGGTATTAAAAATACAGGAAACTGGAAATTACACAACTTTAACGACTTAATGAAAATAAACTTCATAGTAAACAAAAAGCCGAGTGATTCAATATAAATCTGTCAATTTTATAATTACACTTTTACTTCAGTGAATCAGTACAGGTCGAGAAACGTTAGGGTACCTGACATCGGATGGTCCGAGGAGGTAGGCACCCTAAAAGGTCCGTTCTTATGACCTCACCCAACGGTAATTTCTTATAATCGAAAACTCTTAACTTAGGAGATTTAGAACGTAAGACCTCACGTTTTATCCATTGTACGTTTATTCACTCACTTCCTTCTAACTGTCGTCATAAAATTCGAGAAAAAAGATAAACCAATATTTACAGGATATAAATATTTACAGTACATAAACCAATACAGTATATGGGACGTAGTGATAAGATGAACTTCTGAGTCGTTGTGTTTTCTTTTCTGTTTTCTCTTCCGTACCACCATTTACCTTCTTGAAAAGAGTCCCATCTCGAAGACCCTTTGTTTAAAACTACATTATTATAATTATGATCAGTCATTCTAAGGACCACAAGGCCGTGGTTCGTACGATATTCTGTAGGACCGATGTAATGAGGTGAGACATCACTATATCTTTCATCTGTTTAACGGAAGGTAATTTGATAGGTCATGGAAATCCACATTAATGTAAAGTCTACTAGTGTCTTGGAGATATTGATGAGGAAAGAGTAAATCATCCAAGTATGTACTAATGTACGAAGGATGTCTCTGATTCGATACAAAGGGGATCGTATATAAAATCGTTGTTGTTGTTTGAAATGATTTTCGAAATATATACTAATTTTTATATATTGAAAATGTAAAACTAAAAACAAAAATACGAAAGCTCTACCTTTTCGTTTATGGTTCTATTCATCAAACACATCCATTTTAATATCACGTAAACGAGGGAGTAAGGGGGTGAATAAGTTGTTTGTAATTTGTGATTCATCGTGGTTAACCCCATAGTCTCTAGATCATCTTCCGTTTTGTCTATTTACGTCTGTTATGTTTACCTACATAATATCTAGTCTACCGACATTCGCTTTATTTCTTTTGATTCTAATCCACTTTCTCTTCCTCATCTTCAGTATCTTTCTTTCATTTCTTTCTAAGTCTTTCCATTCAACTCACTCTTTTGTTCGATGTATTTCCCACTTCAAGTGGTCCGTCCTCCTTGTCACTTCACTACGTCTCAAAGTAGACGTAATTTCCTAAGTGTAAAGACAAGTTACAATTTACTTAATGGGGACCTGTGTCGACTGGATGAGACTCCATAGAACATATCCACTATCTGATCATAGAAGTACTTAAAATTAATGTTGTATTTCTTACTTACAACTGTTGTTGGATTTAGAAACAGGTATGTCCTACAAATTTAATATGAGTAGGTGCGAAATTTTTGAGTCGTCGTGAATAATTATTTTTTTATTCATTCAGATATACTTGACCTCACCTTTCTAGAGATTTATATTACGAATACTTTTTTTAGTCAATGTCTTTTTTACAAATAAGTATCTTAGACTAAAGTAAATATGATTTTTAAATATTTTTATATTCATCGTTTATGTTTTTATATATTGAACATATATATACGTATAAGTTTTTTCAGTCTGTAAATATTTTTAATTATTTTCAATATTAGAAACACCTACTTAACCCCTCGTCTCTCCTGAAACCTACAAAAGAGACAAAATACTTCGAATGTTATATCGTTTTTTTTTTTAAATAATTAAAAGTACTTTTTAATACTTTTGGTTTTTCTGGGACGGATTTTTATACATCGACTATTATAAGGAACGTAACTTTACGAACTAATTCCGTTTCATAAAAAATTTACAAATTCGTATTTACATATAATTCGTAAGAATGGTATATTTATAAGAATCTTTGTATACCCACTAATTTGTTTTGTACTTTTTTCTTTGTCGTCATACGTACAGGTGTCATAGAAACTACACTTTCCTGTGTCTTGAAAATTTCCATTACCTGTTAATGTATTTCTTTTATATAAATCTTAAATTTCCATTCCTTGAAGTGTATGAACTTGTTTTATAAAAGTTAAAAGATTATAGATTTCTTACAGTTTATAAAAGAGAATCAATGTGACATTTTAACTGTAATGATTTTATAGTTATTGGAGTCTATATGTCTACTGTGGTGGGTATACTGTCGTTCACTTCTTCTTGATTTTGGGAAAATTTCTTCCATTTTCTTCTCTCACTTCTTCGACCGAATTTTGAGTTGTAAGTCTTTTGATTCTAGTACCATAGACCAGTGTAGTGAAGTACCGTTTATCTACCCCTTTGTTGTCTTAATCACTGTCTGAAATAAAAGAACCCGAGGTTTTAGTGACGTCTACCACTGACGTCGGCACTTTAATTTTCTACGAACGTGGAACCTCTTTTCCATACTGTTTAGATCTGTCGTATAATCTTTCGTGTCTGTAATGAAACGCTGTTTCCAGGTATATCAATTTCGATGCCAAAAAGGTCATCGATACATACCTACACTCTCAACCTGGTATTTCTTCCGACTCTCGACTTCTTAACTACGAAAACTTGACACCACAACGTCTACTGAGAACTTTCAGGGAACCTGTCGTTCCTCTAGGTTGGTCAGGTAGGATTTCCTTTAGTCAGGACTTATAAGTAACCTTCCTGACTACGACTTCGACTTTGAGGTTATGAAACCGGTAGACTATTCTTGACTGAGTAATCTTTTCTAGGACTACGACCCTTTCTAACTACCGTCTTCCTCTTCCCCTGTCGTCTCCTCTACAAACCTACCGTAGTGACTGTGGTATCGATACCCAAACTCATTCGAGGCCCTCTACCATTTCCTTCCAATCGGACCTCTCGACGTCAGGTACCCCAGCGTTTCTCGACCTGTGTCGACTCACTGACTTGTTCTGTTGACGACCGTGACGATGTCTCTCGGGTCGATTATTATTTCTCGTCTTTCTTTTCACACCTTGTCAATTTAGTACATTTTGTTACGTTCAGACCAAATTCGGACAAACGACCATCGAAATTAAAGTATACCAGTTTTTAAGAGTAATCAGGAAATCGTTTAAACATTAAAGAGGTGTAGTTATCAATAGTAGAAAGTAAAAGAAATTTATTATTCGAGTTAAGTAGACTCAGATTGGTTTGTCAGTTCCTTAGGAATTTTAAACAAATCTTTAACTAGTATAAAACTCAGAAATGTTTAGATATTGACGGTTCAAAATTGGTCAAAGATATTTATCGAACTGGAGGTACTCAATTGTGTATACACCATATTCTAATTTTGTGGAAGACAAGAAGGTATTTTATAAAAAAAATAATCCACTCTCACAAGGGTATGACGAGGTTTTATTTATATGGTCGATTTCAACCAAAATGAATTTGAAGAGTCTCTCCGATCAACGACCTCTGGTATTTGGATTTACTTACTAGCTCTGGAAACGTTTCGTTACATATTCGTTAAAGAGACTTCGTAACAGAATAATAAGATAATCACGTCACACCAAAGTGAGTCTAAACTAAACGAAAGTCGGTTAGTCGTAAGTACACAACCCATAAGGTTAGTCGATATTAAGTCGGTCGTAATACTGTCAAATTCTTGGTCGAAATCTCGAATTATCCGTCCGATCACAAAGTCATGGTGTGTAGACATCTTCGACCACGGGATTAGGCGCTATCTGGACGAGTTCACTTAACAATCTGCGGTCATGTCGCTCGTCCACCGACACGAGAATTAATTGGGTCCTTGTAGGAGGGCCTCCCCGACCCTAGTTAATGTAGTCCGACAGAGAATGTTGACGTCGGTGAAAAAACAACAACAAAAGCGATCTTAAACTAACTCAGAGACTAGCACCCCCTCCTATGTGAAGATCGAGAGTCCTTAAAGACTCTTCACTCGACAAGGGTCAGGACACAGAAGACTCAAGGTAAATTTTATCACACACAGACATGCGTGTATGCATACGCAAATGAGAACTTCACTTTTTACCGTTTCCAACTACTATTCCGAGGAACATTTGACGTGTAGTACAACAATCGACGGTAGTGTGTGTCGTTAGATTTGTGTCTATCAAGATCTTATATTAAAACACTGTACCTTCTTCTAGTACTCTGAACATACAGTCTCCCGAACTCCAATTTTTCAATAATTTTTGGTGTAACTTTGTCTTTCGATACTCTCAGTGTCGAACCGCATCAGTGAACACCAAAAGTCCACCGCATACACCCACAAAACGGCATCTAACCGCTAAATGGTCTCAACCTCTAGAATCTTTTATATCTTTTTTTCTGCTTCTTCCTCTTCTCTTTCTCCCTTCTTGTTTGTTCTTTTTTTCCTATCCTCTTCGTCGTCGTCGTATCCGGAAGTGGCTGATGTCGAGGAAGAAAACTTTGTGTAAATAAAGAAGAGGACGAACAGAGGACTCAAACTAACCGTTCAAGTAGTCCTTCTTTCCCTTTTAGTGGACTCTTTAATTCCGTGACCAAAAGAATAGTTAGTACCACTGTCTACCTTAACTGATACCGAAAACAAACACCCATTCAAACCGTTCTGAAGAGACCCAGTTAAAGTAGAGTCATAAACGTTAATTTACAGTTTACGTTATCCTTTTTTTTTTAACGTTCAGCCGTACATCTACCTAACTGATGGTATAATAAAACGACGAGATTATTTAATAAACTTTTACTACGACAATTCTTAGTATCCGATTCCTAACGTCGGGTACGAAACCTTTATGTATAATCTCTTTCCTTTTCTTTTTATGTACTTGTGTATGTCCTTCCTTCGAAGTTTATTGAAACATTTGGTTTGATATAGGATTGTAACAAACGTGTTCCACTGTACGCTATACGTCCTTTGTAGACAGAAGGTCACCGATTCTGAGTACAGTCGGGATCATCTTATCAAGTACAGGTTCGACCTGGATCCCAGTCGACAAATGTTCACGTTTCTAAAATGGTCTTATTAAGTGTTTTTCGTTTTGACTTTTGAAGGCAAAGATCACAGTAGTGACTGTATTTTAGATGTGTTCATGCACCGTGTTGGTCACTCTGTTTAAGTTAAAACGAAAACGATAAGTAGTACGATCTTATAGGTCCTTTCATACGATAAAAGAAATGTTTTCACAAAGAGTCAAAACTGTACCCGAGAAAAGGTAACCGAATCCTTTATGTATTATTCTTTTTTTTGTACGGGAGGGAGGAGATGTGTAATATTTCACAAGATATTTATGCGAACGTCCTTATTTGAGTAACCGATAAGTTATAGGACAGTCTACGTGTCTAGACCGTAGGAACCATTCATTGTCGGACTAACCGACTCCAAAAACTGCGCTAGTTTTGACATCGGAGGCAAGACTTTTAACAAACTATTTACACACAAAAGGGTAAAACAAATTTTCCTTTGGATAATACACCCGTCGACGGAAAACTTACTATAATTACGGTTTCACTTCGAAATATAATGTTTCATTTTACTTCGGTCGAAAATTATAATCTGACCTTTCATAACAATACGTCGTCTTCCCCACTGGAAACTGAGTTCGTTCTTTCGACTAAATATATTATTTTACGTCTCTCTATCGGAATTTTTTACGATTGTGGGAGAAAAAAGAATCACTCCCTTTGGTCTTTTCTTAATTTATACGTCAATATTCTTCATGGGGTTCCTCTTTTTGGGAGGTTCCTCAGTAGGGTTATGTACGAATTTGAAAGGAAATTCAACCTACTTTTCCAGTTTGGGTGTCTACCTTTTACGTACAAGGTAGTTCCTCGATCCCCGTTCTGGATAGACGTAATAAATCACATTCATGTTCTCTTTAGGTCCGTTTCCCCCGTTTAGCTAACCCTAGTAGAGTGAACGACTAGACGAACGGAACGATCTCTGTATCCTGTGTCCGAATAGATCCAATCCCACCTAGAATCACCTCCCCCGTAAATGACTATAGGTTTACCTTAAAATTACACACGTCTCCGTTCCTTCTCTAACCACCCTCCTCCCTCATATGTCCTAAACGAGAACTGACTTGGTGGAAAGGTAGTTGTAAAGTATAGACTGACAGTTTTTGTACACGTCACCAGTCTAGATATGTCACTACGGTTTCTATTACAAAACTGTCAAATAGAGTCATACACAAAAGTGACGGGTCAGGTCTTTTCTACAAACAGTACATGTCGGTTCCAAGATAAGTTGTCCCTACGCAATGACTACATTTCTACCCGATAGTGATCCTTTTTAAGTAACGCTTTCTTTTCCCTTACTTTCACTAAAAATTATAAGATCTCATTTTTCATGTTATGACCATTACCTAAAATTTTTACATAAGTTCACTTAAATTTATAGTGCAAGAGAATTTATATGTTATTTTAACAGTGTATATACGATAACTCTTATGAGATTTAACTTCACTTGTACCCCTTTTACTCTCGAGAAACTTAAACGTAACGAATAGTTTGTCTCACTCTATTCGTACTAACGAAAGTTGTAAAATGTCATCTTTTTACAAATAGAGACCGAAACCTGAACCAAAGGGATTCTGATCGTTGTTTGTCACGGTTTAAGATGAGATTCTGAAGCGAAACATAAGTTAAAGTTCTCGCTTCTACTTCGGTTTCTAGTTTCGAACCTAGGAAGTTCCTTACATATTTTATATGATATTTAATAACTAAATATCTTATACGTCCTAATTTTGAGGTATCGTCTCGAAGACGAGGAACGAAATGTTACAAGATTCACAAGAGTTACCGAACCATGACTAAAAGAAAATGTTGAAACTCAACGGGGTTTAAGGACTGGTAATAATGTCGGTCAACGACTTCAGTATTATGACGGTACTCTCTAGTGGGTTTACATACAATTTTAGGGCAATGTTATGTAAAGGAGACAGTATCGCTGGATATTAGAAACTTACAGGGGATTAAGTCTGCTGTACTCTCCCTTAGTCTCGGTATTTCCGAAAAAGACGGTTTACGGACACAGAGAACCACAAGCATTAGAAACTTCTTTCTCTACACATACTTTTATCTCTTTGACTTTCTATCTCTTTGACTGATTACTTAGGTTAAAACTATATACGGAACAAAATAGTATCACAGTAGAGAACCGAAACCCATTTGAAAGACAGGGACGTTTCTTAGGTTATAGGGAGTTCTCTGTATTAATAATTTACTTTCTAGTATACATTTTACGAATTTGTATCGTTAATATTGACTCATCTCGTCTCGATGAAAAGAAACGTTAATTTCCTATCGGTTACGACAAACTTAAAGGACATAGACCTTCAGGACCGTCCTAAAAAGGTCCTGCTGTATTTTCCTCGACAACGACAAAAATTTAAATTAAAACATGTACAAATTCCTTTTACAAAAAAGATAGTGTAGGTGACAATTCACTACTCGTCTACAGTTTAGAACACTTTGTAAGGACTTGAGTTCGGTGCCTGAAGTGAAACTCAATCTCAGACAAAGGTAAAGAGTATGAAAGTAGAGTTTACGTGTAGGAACGTCTCGAAGTCTTCAACCCCAACAAGAGTCAGTGAGTTTATTTCAAACGACAAAACACTGGCTGAACAACGGGAACGTTCAGATCTTATACAGTGTACGGAACAAATTAAGATCTTAATCAGAGAAGGACAGGGGGTCGGAGAGACTAAGTTAAAGTTGAAATAGACGGAGATAAAGTTAAAGGTACTGTAGATATACAAGAGTCCCAGACTCATAATATTCAATTGTATATAATTTACGAGTTTATGTATTTTGAATCGTTTTTACTACTCATCCATGAATTCTTTTTTCATTAACAGTAAACGTTTCGTTGGTTATCCAACCTGTTACGAGTAGTACTTTGTCAGTCCAGTCAAGTCAAGACGAAGTCCAAGGTCGTATTGATCACGGACAGAAAACAGGAGAAACATACTACTCGGTAAACCCACTATGAGAGTGTCTAGTTCACGATCTTTACATACTAAGATACTGTGAGGTGGGAGACAAAACGTGGTTACCGGTAAAAAAACACACGTGCAGTTTTTACATTGAAAACACTACTCTCGAAAAAGACGTTTTTGGATCCTAAGACACAATGGGTCTACAGTCGATCCAATAGAAGAGTTAGTATAAGTATTTGTTCCATATGAAAACCCCCCCCCTTAGGTTAAAGAGGTCTAAAGACGTATAAGAATGTCCCGAACGTAAGAGTTGATGAAGTTATGACCAAGGGAAGAGATTCGAGTCAAATATCCAGTAGGGTTATAGTCGGTATACAACGGAAATGAGATTCTGGGTACTCTTCGTGTCAAGAGAAGACTTGACAGGTGTTTCGTTATTAAAAACATATTCTAAAGAGATATACCGTCGAAGTACCTACTAAATTCAATTTACAACCTTCACAATGAAATGTCGTTCCTTTTGTTAACCTTTAGTATGTGTCTTTCAGTGAAAATTTTCACAAAAATATTTTCATGGTATACTAGGTCGTTAAAGTGGAGACTCATGAATAGACTTCTTTTATTTTTGTGGTCGAGTCTTTCTATGTACGTGAAGGTACAAGTAACGACGTAATAAATGTCTATACTTTAGTTGGATTAACAGGTAATATTTACCTCTTTCTTTTGTACCATATATAATATATATCAAATTATGACGTACCCATGGGAGTCAGTACAGAATGAGAAACACTGGGGGTGTCTGACATCGGGAGGTCCAGGGAGTCAGGTACCTTAAAAGGTCCGTTCTTATGACCTCACCCAACGGTAAAGGATGAGGTCCCCTATAAAGTTAGGTGTCTAACTTGGACGACGAGAACGTAGAGGACGCAACCGTACGTACGTACGATTCAGCGAAGTCAGCACAGGTTGAGACACGGTGGGATACCTGTCGTCGGGTGGTCGAGGAGACAGGTATCCTAAGAGATCCGTGCTTATGGTCTCACCCAACGGTAAAGGAAGAGGACGTGACCGTCTTCCTAAGAAATGGTGGTTATAAACGTTGAATCATAATAAGTCGGGTAGAGGATTTTTAATTTTTTTTTTTTTCCCCCCCCTGTAAGATGGTAAACACTGTTGTGCCTATTTGAATTTCCGTAATACGATTCACTTTATTTAACGTCTTTCCTTTTTATAACATGTCACAGGAAATATACACCTGGGACTTTTATTGTTTGAGAGGGGGTTTTTTGTTGGGGGGTTTAGTCTAAAAACCATTGGTCTCCGCTCCGTACTCCCTACTCTTTAACTTTCTTTCAGCAGTTTCTATCTGAAGGTGAATATTAAATTCATGGTCCTAACATTACATGTTGAATTACTGATGTCAATTGTGACAACTTACCAGACACTTTTCCTTCCAATTCTCTTATCTAGGATTCTTAAGAATAGTATTCCTCTTAAAGAAAGAAGAGTAACACAGGTATCCTCTACTGCTTTTAATTGATAATACCATTAGTACACTGACATACATTCAGTTTGGTAGTACGACATGTGGAATTTAAATATATCACTAAATATAGTTAACAAACAGATATGTCCAACCTTTTTGCATTCGAGTTTATCTATGTCTCTTGTCTCACGTCCAACGATCTCCGTCCACACCCACCCCGTTCACCCACTTCCCTTAGATTTCCGTGTTTGAGGATCAATAATTTTTTTGTTCAGTGCCCCTACACTACCTGTCGCATTTTGGTATCAAGTATATTATTAGGATATAACATATAAACTTTCAATGATTCTCTCATTTACACTTTTCAAGAGTAGTGTTCCCTTTTTTGAGACATTGAAATATCCCACTACCTAGAATTGAACTAACACCACTAGTAAATTTTCATATGTTTTCATGACTTAGTAATACAACATGTGGACCTTTGATTATATTATAACATACAGTTGATATGGAGTTTTTTATTTTTTCTACGTTAACCTATATAAAAATTAGGTAGAGGAAAAGGGGAAGAATGGAGAAACTCAACGGGGGTAAGAAATGTTGCGTCTCCTTAAATCGATTCTAAAATCATAGAGCAGAGGACATTTGGTTAAGGACCTTCTCAGAGTGAGTGATGAAATTCGCCGAAGAGTTCCATAAAAGAATTCGTGTAAACGACAGAGTCCGTTTCAGATCCAATTCGTACATTTAAAAGAAAAAGATGTTACAATTTGTGTATACATTTGAGGGGAAAAGATAAAAAAGTCAACAAGATTACTTCGTTGGTCTTTTCCATTGCGACTGATTGTTACTAATTGTAACAAACCGAGAAAAGAAGAGAGAAAGTCCTTCTGTTTATTGTCTAACAACGACGACCCTTTGTAACTTCCGTTTTCCTCTTCCCCCGTCGTCTCCTACTCTCCCAATCTATAGTAGTGGCTGAGTTGTCTGTACTTAAACTCGTTTAAGACCCTCTATCACTTCCTGTCTCCTCCGACCACACGACGTCAGGTACCTTAACGTCTCTCAACCTGTACTGAGTCGCTGACTTGTTGTTGTTGTTGTATTAGAAATTCTTGTTTCATTTTACCCCTTAAGTGGACTGTAAAGACCCATATACGTACACGGAAACGTATACACAAAAAAGGGTCATTGTGGAGAGTCTAGACTTTAGATCATTAGTGAAACAAAAGGTGTAGTAAAAGAAAAAACGTCCGGACTGACGATGAGAAAGCCGGTTTTTTAAACATATTTTCCCCTACATTCATGGTTATATAGGGTGGTGTGATCACTACCAAAGGTCTTTCCAACCTCTCCGTAAAACAAAACCAACGCAAATTAATGACAAAACCGTTTATCTTAGGGTAAACTGACAACTGAGCGTAATGATAGAGATTCCACTAAATAGCAGTGAATACGAACTTGTTGAGGACGGTTTTCGTGGAGAGAAAAAAGGAAGTCTAGGACACAAAGGAGGGAAGGACGAAAGGACCTTTTATCAATTCCTAGTCATTATTTTTTACATTTCCGTGATTCCCTCTATCGATGAAAAAACAATCCACCTCTCTTCCATCCTTAAAATAAAAACATTGAGTCCGGATCTTGTTAATCTTACTAATGACAATAAATTTGAAAACACACACACACGTTTTGATTCTTTCAATATTTGTGTCCGCAAATGAATCGAAAAACGTCTTTTCACTCTCTATATGTGAAGGTTTAACATAATTGTTTCGCTGAGATAGGAAATGTGTCTTTAAATCCTTTTTACCTCTTACCCCTAAGGAAAAACCGAAGGTTGTTTCCTTAATCCAAATGTAGGATTAGACCGGTAAAAGGTTTTCTCGTTCACAACGTAGCTCTCTACTTCGAGACTGGTCGTACGACCCGCCTCCCACACACAAAAGACTTACCTCCCCTTCATGTTCCTCTCTCATTGGGACCCACATCCTTCTCTGCACTATGTAATAACGGTTTTTATTGTTGTTGAATGATGAATGACTATGAATGACGAGGTTTTGTGACAAAACCTAGAAACTTTTACAGGTTACAATCTCGTCTTTATGTTCTACTTACGAATCTTCAAGATTAAGGAAAGATGTGAAATCACTCGGATCTTGGAAAAAGTTTCGACGGATCGTACCCAAACGAGTGTACCTTATGAATCGGGAACTCAAGTTTCAACGAAAAAGGAATAGGGTAATTATGATTTCAGTCCCTGATTTCGATATACTACATGAGTAGATTAATCATAGACAGCGTTTACATTATTCACACGTCAGAAGTGTTACACCGTTTAGGAAAGATAAGAAAGATAACCAAGAGTTCTAAGAATGCATTTTGTAGTTCTAAACGAAACTGTCTCGATTAGAACCTTTGAGCGAAAGACAGAAATTTCGTGCATTTTAAAAGTGAAAATGTATGAATACAAAGAGTAAGACAAGGAGAGAAAGTGCGAGAAATCGGTTGTACCCTTAATAGTTTTATTTTCTACAGACAGTATCTTTGTTTAATCTCTTGTTCCTTTTTGCATTTCCTTATTTACTTTTAACGGTAAGATTTATACTAATACCTCTTCCGTTACCGTGGGGTGAGGTCATGAGAACGGACCTTTTAGGGTACCTACCTCCTCGGACCTTTCGACGTCAGGTGCCCCAGGGATTCTCAGCCTGTACTGACTCGCCGAAGTGAAAGTGAAACGTGACAGTACGTAACCTCTTCCTTTACCGTTGGGTGAGGTCCCAAGAACGGACCTCTTAAGGTCCCTGCCCCCTCGGACCACCCGACGGCAGATACCCCAGTGTGTCTCAGCTTGTGATGACTTCACTGAATCGTCGTTTGTACTAATACCGGTCACACCAACCACCCCCATCCCCCTCTCCATAACCGTCATTACACCGTAATACGATAAAAAACAACAACGCGGGATTAAAATTTGTTAAAATTGTTACCTGGAGAAAGGTTGAGTTAGCTATCTGCCAGAATAAAATATGACTACAATTAAGACATTCTACTCTTCCCTTGTACAAAGAGGAGAGTGAATGAAATTTTGATATCGTTGGTGGTACTTCTTCCTAATTCGTCAAATGGATTTCGGTGTGTCGGTCCACCTCAGTATTAAGACGACTCTTGGGTTCAGACTAGTGTAGAAAGACGAAGTCTGGCACGATTCTTAGGTGCTGTCTAAGACGTAAGAGACACCGAAATACATTGAAATTTGGTCCGGGTACTTGTTACTGACAAGAGTCGGGGGAGCTTTGTGTCTAACCGGTCGAAGAGAGATACGTCACTTATAGACTACCGAAAAATAGTGTGCGTATGTAATGAAGCATGAATAGGTATTTAGAGTACAACAGGAAGAGACTGGGACGTATACAGTAATAAGTCCACTAAAGTTAGTAGAAATCGACACTCAGAACATTCGTTTGAGAGGTGGACAATGTTAGTTAAGATTCAAGGTAGGTATACAAATTTCGACATGGTGGAGGATCTATATTACCGTAAATAAAACAAACCTCTAATCCTCCTCACTTCAAAGAGACATTATGAGTCTAATAGATAATCCCTTTTGTCAACCGGACGTTTTCTTCGGTGAAAAGAATGAGTAAACCCTAGGGGTGAGAATAGTTCTTCACGTAAATCCTGTTTATTACTGACCCAACAACAGTCGTCGAAGAGGTGTCAGGTCCTATGTTTATTAGGATCCTCTGTGCCGCAGTGGACTTGGAGTCTCTAATGAAAATTTTCTGTCTGTCAAATACCGTTTTTGGAGTGAACTTCCTTCCCTTTCCCAGTAACTCCCGTAATTGACCAAAATAAAAACACCAACAATTGACGGCGTCATTCACTCCCTTAATGACTGAATGTACTCATAATGTTTCCGAAATCGTTCCTACCGACTTCTGTCAAAAGAGAGAGAGAACGTGAAAGAAAAGTTTTCTTCCTCATACTATGAACAGTGAATTTTCCCCAACTTTGGGAATTTCACGTGTGAGGAAAACAAAGTTTCTGAACTTTTCCTGAATAATTGTATGACGTAAGTTTTTTATATAGTCTCACCCAATCTCGTGTCAGATACTCCTTATAACAATCAAAGTTAATTCGAATAATCGATACGTTAAAACCTCTTCCGTTACCGTTGGGTAAGGTCATGAGAACGGACCTTTAAGGGTACCTGCCTCCTCGGACCACCCGACGTCAGGTACCCCAACGCTTCTCAGCCTGTGCTGACTCGCTGAAGGGAAAGTGAAAAGTGAAAGTACGTAACCTCTTCCTTTACCGTTGGGTGAGGTCACAAGAACGGACCTCTTAGGGTCCCTGTCACCTCGGACCACCGGACGGTAGATACCCCAGTGTGTCTCAGCCTGTGTTGACTTCACTGAATCGTCGTCGTCGTCGTCGATACGTTAAACCCCGTTACCGGAAAGGAACCATTTTTACATCTTGTTATTTTACAACATTTTATTTTGTCGTGTAAACCTCTTAAAACCCCCGAAACTCTTTTATAACCGTTTTGTGAATCGTGTCACGGATCGGGTGTCCTTCCCACGGAGACCAAAATATACGTTTAAGACAGTCGTTACTAACAGGAGTAAGGTGTAACGTTTCATTTTAGAAGGTCTTAGAAGGATATGGGATTTTTATGTACCCGAACGTAAACAATTATTGAAGTTTACTTCGTGTGTATCATAAAACAGTACAAGAGTTTCCGTTGTTAACTAAGTAATTTATTTATAAATAATTTACAGGGTTAAAACGGTTCGTGTGAAGATTACCGAACCCTGTATAAACGACAACAACAAAAGGAAGTCAACGATTCAACACAGACTGAGATATTATTCTGTTTTTTACAGGAACGGGAGCAATTTAAATAACAAATAAGTCTACTGGTTTATAGTTTTGACACGAGTGACTTCTATAGAATTAATCCTCTATTTTATAATATTTGTACACTAGATTTAGTTCTCCTTTTAACTTCTTTACTTTAACTTAAGAGAGATTAAAATTTCCTACACAAGAGGTCATGTTTCCCTTGAAAAGCACCGACTATAAGTTAGAAACATCTCCAATGACATACTTTGTGATCTAAGATGGACAAGTCAATTATCTAACAATCCACCACCTTGAACGAACGTACTAGAGTACCAAAATTTTCACATGTAATTAGTAAAGTATCGATTAAACTAGTTCATAAGTCCTAAATGTTAAACGTATAAGGAGAAACATAGGTCTTCATTATTTATCACTCGACTAATACACCTAGGATAAAAATAAAGGGGGAGGTCAACATCGGAGACCCAACTGAGAAAAGATTGGTCACTGACAGGAACTGTGTTTATTAACAGGAGAAGGTCCAGTGTCTCGTTCAAAACGGATATAAGAACCTTTATTTCCTTACACTGGAGAGTATACTAAATACAAATTTTAATACAAAAATTCACATAATGTAGAGTGATAATTTCTTCACTTTTTAATGTTTGTTCTACATTAAGAGAGACTTCCGCAGTGAAGACACGTAAGTAAATCAGTTACCTCCTCTTGAGGTCCATATAAGATCAATAAGAGGTAGTAAATTTTTTACATTTCTAAGTTTATTACTAATTCATCGAAAAACGACATTATAAGAAAATGCGCCTATTATTTTACCACTGAAAAATTAAATAACTAACAAAAAACTTAAACAGACAGGACGTCCCCAGTTTATAAACTCTACACTACAGAAAATACTTAGTATCACTATCTTTACGATCCTACTTTTTCTGATATTTTTCTTTTTACTTCTCACCACTTCCTTTACGAGACGAAAATTCTCCCAAGACGATCGAGAAGAGAACATCATGTTCCCGACCTCGTTCCGACCTCCAAGTCACTTACACGACTTACTGACCTAAATGGGTCGTAATGGTCCTTTTAGCCACAGGATTTTTTTATAAAAATGTCTGTCGAATCCAAATGTAAACGTCACGTTCTGAAAAATTTCTAAAGTTTATAAAACCGATTTTTACGAAGACTTACATAAAATAAGAAGAGACAACAGAATATCCTATACGACTTATGTTATCTTGTAAAATAACTGCTAAACCTAGTTATAATGTTTATAATACACTCATAATGTTTATCGTAATATAATGTGATCATAGTCTTTATGATTGATTGGTTAAATACGGTCTAACTTCATGAAATTTCGGGAATAAACACACTCACACCTAGTGACGTATGAATCGTATTGAACAAGGAAGTGACATACCACGGTGTTTGTAAACAAAAATATAAAAATATTAATAAAATAGAAAAATATCGGTCGACAATGTAGGGTACCGACAAATAAGATTCACGGACAAAAGGATGAATATTAATTATTGTGTTTGTTAATTTTTGGACAATTACAAAATATCAAAGTACTTTGTGAGTGTAAGTAAAATTGTATATTAGTATAGTTAGAATCCTCTTTTTTTTTCAATTGTTAATATATATATGTCACTGAACGAACTCCGATTAATATGGAAGAGGTCTCACTCTTTTACCTGGTTTTAAAATTCACAACCTTTCTTCTGAGTCCATCTTACATTAATTAGCTAAAGATTTTTAATCTTTTACATGTTGTCACCTAGATAGTATGGGAAGAAGTAAGATAGCCTCTACTACTTGAAATTGTTAATCTTGTTGACTTTAGAAATTCTTTAAGTAGACGACTCTTTAGTTCAAAACGGTAGTTTTCGAAAATTTCGTTGTTCTGGTCTTATCTTTACGTCTTCTGGGAATGTTCCCCTAATCGGATCTTTCGGTTAGATACCCAAGACCCTTTACTACAGGACAGTACCATATTATAGTACTATTAATCCGTTTTAATCCTAGTACTCTCCATCTATTAGAGCACCATCTATACTCTCCGTTTATCTAGGTGTCTTTTCTTTGAAACGTTGTTCCCGTATGACGACCCTCCTTTTACCCTATACTATGTTAAAAATCGTGGTCCGAACCCCCACCTCCAGAGAGACAAGTTTGATCGTACTGATCACTTTATAATCTTTAAGTAAGTCGTATTACATCTAGTAGAAGTTTACCGAAATGTAAAAGTCACGAAACCGGGGATACTATTCGATTTCATGTCAGAAAATTACGTTTTGTTCATTCTTTGAAGAAATAGATTTTTTTTAATCGATCGATTTTCGTAAGTAACTCTAACAGTAAAGATTGAGGGTAGTGGTTGGTTGTACATAAGTCATAGACCGTGGTGTTCGAATGGTAGGGGTTTAGAAAAGTAGAAAGGAACAAGGAGTCTGTTAGAGACGATAAACCTTAAATCCATCCAAGAAGATAACAACCCCTGGTAATAACATGAGATTAATAATTCTCAAAAGAACGATGGAGTGACCTGAACGTCAGAGTCAGTACAATCGTCCGAGAAGAAGAAGGAAACAGGGGCAGAGTCTTGTTGTTATTAACGGTTTCGGAACAAGAACTAGAAGAAACGGTTGGAATCGGAGAAAGAGTCATTAACACGTGAAGATATGTCTTTCAGAATATAAATAAAGATCGAACTTTGAGAGAAGGACTGTGATCTACAAGTGACTGGTAAAGTGTATTTGAGTAGTAGAGATTGGTACATACCAGTACTAAAACTATAAGACCAACTAATTACTTTCGCGACAAGAGGACCAGATAGATTGAGTGTGGTAATCCTCCCTTTCTTTGTTCTCATTGTAAGATATTTGATACTAAGAGATTGGAGTTATAGAAGGATGAATATTGTGAGAGTAAAAAGGTTTACTGTGAGGTGGAATAATAAAGTAGTGACCATCTTACTATCGACACTGAGGAATATGAATAACAGAAATAAAGACGTTTAGGAAGAATGTGTACTGACGGAGTCATTAAGAGGTTTTGTGTACTGGGACTAGTACGATGGGGGTGTCAGTTCTAGTAAGTAGTCATATTTAAGTGAATTAACGTTTAATAAGTGAGTCAACAAGTACCAAGAAATACGAGATCGGAATTTAGTAGAAGACTTAGATTTAAGGGTTAATAAGATAGTGTACTCCGCTATAGGTCTGAGACGACTATTAAAATGAAAAGAAACGTATACAAGGTTTATAAATATGAAATAAGGACGGAAGACGGACTCTATGGTCAAGTGTATATACGAAACACTTACACCAGAACAAAACGTTTATAGAAAGGAGGTTGGATACACTGTGGACGGATGAAACTTGGGAGGGTCTTGACTCGGTGTCGAAATGTGTATCCAAGAGTTATTTGTCAATAATTTAAGTTGACTTGACCCACAAAACACCTGAGTATTATTTTTTCAATTTTTAGGTGACCAGAAAAAGAAGACATTAACCAAAAGAAATCATAAGGAGGGGAGGTGGAGTAAAAAAAAAAAAATTCCAACGTTTTTGTAGTTGACTTTTCTTCAATGCTTCTGTGTACCCTTGTAGACGAGAATCTTCGGAGAACTTTTTATTCATACGGTGTCTTACCCCTTTTGTAGACACGTCACAAGTACTCTAATAATCGTCAGGACATCCTTTCATCGTCTCTTGTGTGCAGGTGTGTTTGTGTGTGTGTGTGTGTTTGTGTTTAGACCTTTACTCAGAATCGTTCTTTAAGCCTTGGTAGGACAACCTCTTGTTTCACGATGAAATGCTAGGGAGTTAAAAGACTGAGTCACAAAAGAGTCCTTCTTTTCAGGTAGTCAAACACAAGTCATTAGTTGTTGAAAGTGTTGAAGTCGACTAATCAGGTTCCAATTTTTACGGTTAAAAATAGAGTCTCCTATGTTTATTAGAGTATTCATTCTTATTGTTTAATATACATCCAAGAATCCTAATCGGATAATGACGTTCTCTTTTTCGATTTAACCGTAATTTTCTGAACTCAAGACATGGAATGTTGATTTTGACTGAAAAAATTTTACTTCGAAATCAAAAACAAAATAACTTAAAAAGGTGATTGTATTTACATAAAATAAAAAATAACTTAAAATGATTTAAATTTTATTCTGAAACGACGACATAAAATTAGATGTAAAAGAGATACTTTCTTGATGACAACTCTTGACCGGAGTACGTTTGACACTGTGAGGATATTTGATGTGCCTTAGAAAGTCAAGTCAGTGAGTCAGCACAGACTAGGAAACGCTGTAGTACCTGACGTCGTGCGGTCCGGAGAGACAGGTAGTGGTTAGGGACCTTAAATGAGTTTGAGTACAGGTAACTCAACCATTACGGTAGGTTGGTAGAGTAGTAGACATTAGGGGAAGAGGAAGACGGAAGTTAGAAAGGGTCGTAGTTATAGAAAAGGTCACTCAGTCAAGAAGTCTAGTCCACCGGTTTCATAACCTCAAAGTCGAAGTTGTAGTCAGGAAGGTTACTTATGAGTCCTGACTAAAGGAAATCCTAAATGACCAACTTAGTGGAACGTCAGGTTCCCTGAGAGTTCTCAGAAGAGGTTGTGGTGTCAAGTTTTTGTAGTCAAGAAGCCACGAGTCGAAAAAATATCAGGTTGAGAGTGTGAGTATGTACTGATGACCTTTTTGGTGTCGAAACTGATCCACCTGGAAACGACCGTTTCATTACAGAGACGAAAAATTATACGACAGATCCGACCAGTATTGAAAGGAAGGTTCCTCGTTCACAGAATTAAAGTACCGACGTTAGTGGTAGACGTCATTAACACCTCGGGGGGTTTTCTTTCAGTCGGTGACAAATGTGACAAAGGGGCAGATAAACGGTACTTCACTATCCTGGTCTACGGTACTATAATCAAAAGACTTACAACTGAAAATTCGGTTGAAAAAGTGAGAGGAGAAAGTTAAAGTAGTTCTCCAAGAAATCAAGAAGAAGTGAAAGACGGTATTGTCACCATAGTAGACGTATAGACTCCAATAACTATAAACAGGGCCGTTAGAACTAAGATCTTCGACCTACTTAGAACGAAGTAGGTCGCGTCGTAAAGAGTACTACATGAGACGTATATTCAAATTATTCGTCCCTCTGTTATATGTCGAAACTGCATGAGGAAAGGACTAAACCTTGGTCAGACAACAAGGTACAGGTTAAAATTGACAACGAAGGACTGGACGTATGTCTAAAGAGTTCTCCGTCTAGTCCCCCAGACCCTAAGGGTAGAGATTCTTAAAAGGTGTCAAACAACACTAGGTGTGTCAGTTTCCGAAACCGTATCAGTTACTTCGTCTTCATCTACGAAAAGACATCGAAAGAACGAAAAAACTACTAGATTGTCTACAACCTTTAAACTAGAGAACAAGAAGACGGAAAAGATTTAGGTCGAACTTGCAGTACTTCAAGTGCCAAGTACATGACGACTTTGGATCGAACCTCTTAAAACTCGTAATGGAACGATCGCACTCTCTACTCACGTTAACACGTCCTCAAACTCGTAAGAAACCGTAACGGAAAGAAACCCTGACCTTACTTTTGACTGGAAAAGGTCAGGACACCGTTGACGACTCAAAAGGTTTAAACGAGCGTATAACTCACATTGTGAAAGTATCGTAGTTTAGAAATCAGATGTTTATTGAGTCTTAGTCAGGAATATATTCTATTATGAATTTTGATTGAACTGGAGGAAGAGGGGGTTTTGTTTGTTGTGTTTGACAAAAGTAGTTATATTATTCCATGTAATAGAACATGTTTGGTCTGACCCCAAAGTATCCGTAGTGTCCAGATCCTTTACGTGTTTTACATGTTTTGTTCCCACAAAAGACAGTGAACCTGAACATCCGATAGAATAAAAACAAGAAACGTTCATGTCAAACCTCTTCTATACTTAATTTTCTCACTGTTCCAACGAGAGGAGTCTATGTTTTTATTGACAGTGTTCCTTCTTGATCAAAATTAGACACAACGGGGCTTCCGTTTTGATCCCGGTCACCAATGTGTTTTCTTTTTCCGTCTGTCATCAAGAGACATAATTTTTTACAAATTTGTAATTGTAATTTTTGACAGGTCATTAATTATATTGAAAGAATATTTCCTCTCTTACGATTAGGTACCTCTACAAGAGATTCTCCTTTCCCCTTATCTACAACCCCTATAAGATCCCTTCAAAGATATGAGTCAAACATGTTTTAATGCAGAAATAATTTCTTTTCAGGAAATAAATAAGTAAATAGTAACTTTCGTTACTACCTTTTATTTAATTACATTAATTATTGAAGAGGGAAATCCTTTCATTTCCTCGTCCAGAAAACCTTCGGGTGATTCTTGGAGTGATCTTTAAGTCACCGTCCGACTTTAACCTTCCTTGGTCTTCCTACCCCTGTTTAAAATATCGGAAAAAACGAAAGGAGACATTGTACCTTCCACAAATTATGTACGGAATAGTCACTAAGTCGAGTTTTCATTAAGTTCGATTATTTAAACACTAAAAATTAAAAAGAAGTTTCAGGACGGGGGAACTTCGGTAGTTCCCTTCTCCTTTGGTAAAGGAAGACTAAGTCCGTGATCTCTAAACTCATTATAATTCGTTCAATTAAAGGAAACAAATCCCCGAAGGACCACATCGAGTCAGTCATTTCGTAGACGGACGTTACGTCCTCTCTGGACCAAGTTAGGGACCCAACCCCTTAAGGGAACCTCTTCCTTTACCGTTGGGTGAGGTCATAAGAACGGACCTCTTAGGGTACCTGTCTCCACGGACCGTCCGATATCAGGTAACCGAGTGTTCTCCTCCTGTGCTGAATCTGTAAAGGTGGTGGGGGGGTGAAACAAATCAGACAAAAAAAAAAAAATATACTTATCAACTAGTAAAGTCTTTGTCGTATGACAGGTAAAATTTATAATATTAGTAAACTGAGATTTAGATGGTAGAAGGATAACGGATCTACCTCTGGTTAGAACTTTTTACCAATTATGTGTAGTAGTCGAGTCATGGATCGGGAGTTTTTTTCTTCTTCTTTTATCAATCTAGATTCTTTTCACTTGGAACTCTTAAGATGTTTTCATCCTTTACAGAATCGTCTTAAAGGTATAAATATATGAGAGTTACAAAAATGAATTTAGTGATCGTCTAGTACTTTACCCCGGGGTCCCTGCAATTCCGAGATACTAGTCTTACTGATACATACAAAGTAAAGTAGAGTCTGGGACCTATTTATTTATAAGAGCGTCTCGGACCGTGGTTCCCTATTACTTTGGTAAAGGAATACCGGAGGACCACCCAGTCGTAGGAAGACTTTTTTGAGAAGGATGTCCCACTCTTTATTTTGAGGTATATATATTTTATGAAAACTCGAGAAATTTTATTTTTAGGTCCCATATAAAATCGATAATAACAATAGTAATAGTAGAGAGTGAGTTAGTTATATTAGACTGTGTAACATAAGGGAAATCCGGGTTCCTTAGAGAAAAGACTTACAATCAAGTATTTTATAAGTGTATGTCATTTTTTAAGAAGTACGGATCTTTAAGTCACTCGGGGTAGTAAATACCTTTTTGACAGGGAAGACTATTAACTTTTTTTTGTTGTTTGTTGTGTCATAAAAGAACCAACAAACGGAAAGGTAGTCATCTCACAAGAAAGTTTTTGTTAGGTTCTGTACCTTTGTTGTTTTTTTTTTTCCAATCACCTTGTCTTCGTTATAGTATCATGTATTAGACAAAGATATTTGGTTAGAACTTAAAGTTCTGTAAAGGTCTCCGTGATGAAAGAGGTATAAGAGAAGTGTCTCGACTTTGACTAAAAAAAAATTCCATAACTAGAAAAGTTCCTCATGATAAATTACGACTCTTGTAGTTTAATTTAATACTCCTTAAGAACGTTCCTGAGGTACTACAGAGTCAAAGTTAAGTAGTGTTTCTGATTTTTTTTGACAAATACTAAGAAGGTTTTACTATGAATAATCGTATGTACGTACGATTCAACGAAGTCAGTACAGGTCGAGACAAGCTGGGGTATCTGATATCGGACGGTCCGAGGAGATAACATTTCCTTTATCGTTTTCAGAAAAGTCAATACATTTTTCTTTTACCCTCAATCTACTCCGTATAGTGTTACCTTAAATATTGGAGTCAGAACCCGATTCAACCTGTTACCAACTATAAACACGGAGTTAAAATTCATTCCCCTCTACCATTGACTCATAGCAAATAGGATTTTAAGTCTAAAGAAATGATAGAGAAATTATACATACCTCCCAAGGGACCACCGAGTCTCCAATTTCGTAGACGGACGTTACGCCCTCTGGGTCCAAGTAAGGGACCTAGCCCTTCTAGGGGACCTCTTCCTTTACCGTTGGGTGAGGTCATAAGAACGGACCTCTTAGGGTAACTGCCTCCTCGGACCATTCGATGTCAGGTACCCTAGCGTTTCTCAGTCTGTGCTGACTCACTGAAGTGAAAGTGAAATTATACATACCTTTCGGTTGAAGTGACAAGTGTAGAGGACCTCGAACCTTTGACCAAGTAGACTGCTCTAAAGGTTTTTTAATTACTGACGTATTAATGTAGATTTCATGAAAAGATCTTAATCTCTATATACCTTCTTATTTTGTATAAAAGGGGACACCAGACTTTGGTGTTAGGACTCTTTCTTTTTGTCTGTATAATTTATACCTTAGGTCTACAATCAAAGGGGTGTACGACACGGGTTAAATAACGAAGTTTAAGGAACATGTATCATGATTTTGAAGGGAACTATATGATGTCCTTGTACCAGAGTGTTGTTTATATATCACTTAAGATATCAAAAAGACGAATTTTGATCCACCGTCTTTACCTCCTCGTCAAATCTGGGATGTGGGGGTTTCTGTATTTCTAAAGGTAGTCTATAGTACAATAGGATTGGAGATAGGACCACCCACTATCTCCACGTGACCTCCACTCCCGGTCAGTCCCAAATAGACGGTAAGAAGGTCTGAACTCTAGGAGATCAAGACAAAGGAAATCGGACACTTGAGAGTGACTGAAGGTCAAGAGAAGTGTTAAACACGATTGGGTAAGTAAGGAGAGTACCGAAGAGGGTAGTCCGATACACGTGTATAGGGACTAGTATAAGGTCTGTCACTTCTTTGTAGGTAGTATGGAAATTTCGGTATACCAATAAAAATTTTTCTGTGTCTTGATTAGGACTGTTTTTATTTTTATGTCAATAAAATATTGTGTCTATACCTATCTTGTGATACTTCTGGTCGTTCTCTTGTTCTGAATGGAGTGTCCCTGTACACTCGTCTTAAATATTTGGACATAGTGATATTAAACGTCGAGGGTAACCGTAATGGTAGAAACTCTAAGACAGTAAGAATCATTCCCTCTTCATTTTTCATTCTTCATTCCTTCTTCTATACTCTCTTCGGTACTAAGAAAAACCTACTATAGTTGTTGTTGGATCTTCTCATTTACCTTGAAGAATACGAGGAGGAAGGAGTTTAAATATACAAACGTGTCGATATCGACCCTCCGTCTCCCTGGTCGGGTCAGGATTATAAACATCCGGGACCGATTCTCTTGTCTTCTCAGGTACATAGTAAACAGATTTACAAATTTTCAATTTTTAGTTGGATTTGAACTTCCCGCCCCTGAGTCTGCCCTCCCAAACCCCTCTCTGAGTTCTCACTCCGCGGTACACATTTATGTATGGACCACATGTAGTAGTACGACGTCTTTGATTGTGTTGTGACTTCGTTAATAAGAGGTTAAAGTTTTTTTGGGTTCGACGACTTTGACGATTTATGTTCAGATAGGAGACGAAACTGTTGATACAGAGAGATTGTCCTTTTGACTCCTTCTTTTCCACACTTCGATCCCAAAACACCAATTTTCACCTGTTTTAGAGTTTCTACTGATTTAAAATCATGTAACTACTACTTAAAGAACTACGAACCAAATTCCCAGTAGTTACACACTTCCTCATTACTCTATTACTACGTTAATAATATGTAAATAAGATATTAAAAAGTATCAAAATAATTGGTATAAAGGATTAATATAACAATACCGGTTCTAAAAGAATATATATACGACATAAGATGACAGTCATTAAGTTTCGATCCAATTGAAAGAAAATAGTAAATTTAGTAACATTGAATGTATTATTTGTAAAAGTGACAGAGAATTTTATGATAGATCTAGTCTCCAACTTTCGTAAGAGACAATTTCCGGTTAACATTTATGAAATCCGAGACTCTCGTTTCTATCTACTGAGTCTACTAAATCTCAGACGGACGTTACATCGTCTAGACCCAAACTAGGGAGCCAGTCCTTCTAGGGGACCTTTTCCCTTACCGATAGATGAGGTCATAAAAACGGACCTCTTAGGGTATTTCTCTCCTCGGACCATCCATTATCAGGTACCCTAGTGTTTCTCAATCTGTGTTGATTTACTGATTGTGAAAGTAAAAGAAAATTGATCCGTAATTCTCTGGAAACCAAAGACTAGTTTGATAAGTTGAGACGGTAACGTCCAGTTTCTGTCGGTATCTGTTATAGATTTCTATACATGACGTTATTTTGAAATTAATATTTTTGTCCGTTGTCCGACCGAAACCGGTGTCAAATGACTAGGAACTAGATTTACGTATGTCTTAAAGAATATCAGAGAATTTTAAAGAAGTCACGACCTTAAAATCTTTCTTTTGTCCATTAATATCAGTCACAAGATAAAAGAGTTTTGAATGAAATCACCTCTAATATGTAACTATATAGAGATTAAAAGAACTTCTCTGATCTCTAGAGAAGTTCTTTTAATCTCTATGGTTCCCTTGTAAAGTACGTTTCTACCCGAGTTATTTCCTGTCTTTACCATACCTGGATTATGTCGTCTTTTATAATTCTTCTCCACCGTTCTTATGTGTCTTCTTGACATATTTTTTCTCGAAGTACTGGGTCTATTAGTACTACCACGCTAGTGAGTGGATCTCGGTCTGTAGGACCTTACACTTTAGTTCACCCGGAATCTTTCGTAGTGATACATGTTTCGATCACCTCCACTACCTTAAGGTCAACTCGATAAAGTTTAGGACTTTCTACTACGATACTTTCACGAAGTGAGTTATATGGTCGTTTAAACCTTTTGAGTCGTCACCGGTGTCCTGACCTTTTCCAGTCAAAAGCAAGGTTAGGGTTTCTTTCCGTTTCGGTTTCTTACGAGTTTGATGACGTGTTAACGTGAGTCGAGTGTACGATCATTACAAGTTTTAAGAGGTTCGGTCGGAAGTCGTTATGCACTTGGTACTTGAAGGTCTATAAGTTCGACCAAAATCTTTTCCGTCTCCTTTGTCTCTAGTTTAACGGTTGTAGGTAACCTAGTAGTTTTTTCGTTCTCTCAAGGTCTTTTTGCAGATAAAGACGAAATAACTGATACGGTTTCGGAAACTGACGCACCTAGTGTTATTTGCCACCTTTTAAGACTTTCTCTACCCTTATGGTCTGGTGAACTGGACGGAGAACTCTTTGGATATACGTCCAGTGCTTCGTTGTCAATCTTGACCTGTACCTTTTTGTCTGACCAAGTTTATCCTTTTCCTCATGCAGTTCCGACATATAACAGTGGGACGAATAAATTGAAGATACGTCTCATGTAGTACTCTTTACGACCCGACCTCCTTCGTGTTCGACCTTAGTTCTAACCACCCTCTTTATAGTTATTGGAGTCTATACGTTTACTGTGGTGGGAATACCGTGTTTCACTTCTCCTTGATTTTGCGGAGAACTACTTTCACTTTCTCCTCTCACTTTTTCAACCGAATTTCGAGTTGTAAGTCTTTTGTTTCTAGTACCGTAAATACCCTTTATCTACCCCTTTGTCACCTTTGTCACAGTCTGAAATAAAACCCCCCGAGGTTTTAGTGACGTCTACCACTGACGTTGGTACTTTAATTTTCTGTGAATGAGGAACCTTCCTTTCAATACTGGTTGGATCCATCATATAACTTTTCCTCTCTGTAATCAAACGGTTGTTTCCAAGTAGATCAGTTCCGATACCAAAAAGGACACCAGTAGATACCTACACTCTCAACCTGACACTTCTTTCGACTCGTGGTTTCTTAACTACGAAAACTTGACACCACTACCTCTTCTGAGAACTCCCAGGGAACCTGACGTTCCTCTCGGTTGGTCAGACAAGACTTCCTCTAGTCGGGACCCTAAAGAAACCTTCCTTACTACGATTTCAACTTTGAGGTCATGAAACCGGTGGAGTACACTTCTCAACTGAGTAACCTTTTCTGAGACTACGACCCTCCCTAACCCCCGTCCTCCTCTTCCCCGACTGTCCTACTCTACCGACCTACCGTAGTGCCTGAGCTACCTGTACTTAGACTCACTTGAGGCCCTCAACCACTACCTGTCCCCTCCGGACCGCACGACTCTAAGTGACCCAGCGTTTCTCAGTCTGTGGTGACTCGCTGACTTGACTTGACTTTACTTGACTATGTAACTATGTATTCCGTTCTCTTAACAAAAGTATATTTTATTATAATAACATATTCTTAGAAGGGGAAGTCTCAATAAACTAAAGAACAATATCAAAAGAATACGAAAATCTTGTAATGAATATAACACATAAAGTCAAAGAAAACTAAATATTTACATTTTTCTTTTCTTATTTTCATAGAGTTCTTCACTACAACACCCCTCCCTCCACCCTCCCCCCAAGTACAAACCCTTGCGTACATTCTTAATTTCTAAAATTTTAAATTTTTTAATTTTTTTTAATTTTTTTTTTCTTCACTATGATTGTTTGAATTCGAATAAACCCCTAAAAACGTTTATAAACCGATCTTAATAAGTATCAGTAGTTTTTCACACCTTTCACGATTAAGGTTTCATTAAAATAAACGGTTACTTATAGGAATATATGAGTAATAAATAGCCATAAGGTCATAAAGTGTTGAGAAAATCGTGTAAAGTATATAATAGGATTTAACTAAGAATAAAGAAATTCTCGTAAATCAGGTAAAGTAGTTAACAAATCCTCAAAATCATTCCAATTTGAATTATTTTCAGAGTAGTTCTATAAGGGAGAATATTTTCTAGGTCTTTTACGGTATAAATTATAAATATATTGGAATTTTCTAACAAGTGAAATACCGGTACAAAAGAGCATTGGTTAAGTTTGATACGCGGTAAGGATCGTATTTCTTACCAAGTCTAAAAGTCAGTTTTAAGACCGAATATACGGAGAAAGAAATAATAAGTACAATAAAGGGAATAGTTTCCGATCGTAATCCATTATAAAATTTAGTTACGGTTTTAATTTTCCATAAAAAAAGTCCAGAATCATATTGATCTGAATATTCACTTAATTTTGTACATGAAGAAATATCTTTGTCCACATTTAGAGTACTTTATTAAAGATGAGAAGACAAAAGAAAAACACCTCCATGTATTTTAGATAAGTGTTTCTTATGATCTGTAAGTTGTCCTGAAAAGAGGTACTATTTTGTAGGTACTCATTATAAATGAAAACTAAATTCAAAAACCATACTAAATAACAGAGTGAAATAATAGGTATTTTATTTATAAGTGAAAAATTTAAATAGTGTAACAAATAGTCACTCTTATAGTAAAATGTACCAACCGGTAAGATCGTAGTGTAAAATTTTATTAAGACAATTCTGTTGTGTAAAAGGTAGTAAAGTAACAACAGTTAAAATATACTTCAAAGGAATGCAAACAGATTCATAATCTGTGTTATAAGAAAATTGGTTGGTGTGTTCACGAAACATTGTTCTATAAGGTAGAATATTTTTAGGTATTTTACAGTGTAAATTGTAAACGTGGTGGAATTTTCTAAACATAGTCTGTTCCACGGAAACAGAAAAATTTATGACAAAGAACAAACATGAAATAATTCAGAAAAAATCAAGATCATTTAATATACTATATACTCACAAACACACACGTTTAATACAAAACGTAAAAAACTTCACTCTTTACAAAATTAATCAGTTTCGATTAGAACTTCCAATCGTGTCCGTTGACGTTATGGACGTATAAAACGAAAACTTTAATCTTACTTTTCAATTAAAGATTTCAACAAAAAAGATAAAACTTTATCAAAGACTGAAGATCATTTTCATAGTACAGTAGTAGTTGGTCATCTTTAACATTAACTACTAATTTAGTTTTATGAAAAAATAATCTTTTATAAAGACGTCGCAGTCTCTTTACGCCACAGACACAAGATCTTCGTAGTAAATTATTCGTATTATATTGATATCAAATAGAAGAAGTTGAAATACTAAAACACTTATATTAAAAGAAATCGAAGATTACATGTCTCATCTCTACACTAACAACGGAGACTTAATACTTAAACTACTCATTAGGCAAAAAATTAAGAGTACTAATATTCATAAATTTATAAACGAATCATTTTATATTTTTTTACTTCTACTAATATACTAGAAAAGTTGAACACGTTAACTATTTTTATTAAAAGAACAAGGAGAAGGAACAAAACTCGTCATTAATTTATAGGTAATTTATTTCTTACGTATTATGAGAAAAGTACTTCAGAATCTGGTATAAACTGTTCTCAGATGACAGAAAGTAAAAAGTTCTAATATTTTCAAGTTGATCTGGTGGAGAAACTTCTAACGTAAAAGAAAATCTAAAAAACAGGAAAATAAAAACATAAAAAACTCAAGGTCATACTGTAAAATTTAAAACTGGTGTTAAAACTGGACATGTGTTAGGTTGATATATTGTTTATTAATTTAAGTTACAAACGTTTTGAGCTTAAATTAAAATACTTTTTGTTCACTTTCCTTTACATATGGTTTCATTTTCGTAAAAAAATACTAAATTTTTAACAAAATAAAATTTTATTGACTTAACAGATAATTTTAATTTCTCGTTTTATATTTAGTCTTATTTACGTTATTAAAATTTTATTTAATAAGTTTAATTAAAAAAAAGACTTTAAATTGAATTACAAAACTATATCAAAATATCCCTTAAGGGACCACCAGGTCACCAATTCTGAAACGTAACAGTTACATCCCCCGTACCCAAACTGGGACTAACCCCTTGATTCTAGGGTGGTCGACTCTGGACGACGACGCCGACGACGACAATGATTCAGTGAAGTCAGCACAGACTGAGACACTCTGGGGTATCTGCCGTCGGGTGGTCCGAGGTGACAGGGACCCTAAGAGGTCCGTTCTTGTGACCTCACCCAACGGCAAAGGAAGAGGTTACGTACTTTCACTTTTCACTTTCACTTCAGCGAGTCAGGACAGACTGTGAGTCGCTGGGGTACCTGACGTCAGAAGGTCCGAGGAGGCAAGTACCCTAAAAGGTCCGTTCTCATGACCTCACCTCACGGTAACGGAAGAGGTCGGTACTCCGCACGGGGTGGGGTTTACGTATCAAAACATTTTTATTTTAAATTCATAAAATTGTAGGTAACAGAGAGTTTGTCCATTATATTTTTATAGATATAGTGTGAAATAATGTGAAGTTTATCTAAACATATTATATACATTTAAATTCTCATATATAACAAATTATTAAAATTTTAAGAAGTCAAAGATACACGGTGACACCCCTTGTGGTACGATTAAGTACTTATGGAGTCCTGGTGTTTAACTTTGTCCTTCTCTTGTTCTTTACCTATAAGTCACGATGACCCTTTATGACAAAGTAGTAAGTCCTTAGATAATGTACATACGACTCTCTTTCCTGAACTGTTCAATTAATTAAACAGAAAAGAAAATACATTCACGAAGGGACGAGTGTTAGAGGACTATGAGACTTCGTCACAGACGGAAGTCACAACCGACACTGTACTGGGTGTCGGAAGTCTCGGGACCTTGAATAGACGGAAAATAAAATTCTGTAGTCCGTTCTCCGGACTTCTTCTGAAAGGACCCTGGACTTGACCCTAACATTCCCACTACTCGTCGAGACACGATCGATATTTACGATCTTGTACTCTGGTTTTTATAGAAAAGAGAAGTTATAAATAAAGAAACACAAAAACTCTGGACGTTTCGATAGAATTTGTGTACCTCGTTCCGTTCATAGAGAACGGTTATGACGACCCCTGTTCCTTCGGTTCTCTTAGTGAAAAGAAATATGTGAGATAGAATACCTTGAAAGTTGGTATCTTTATATATTGGTCTAATTTTGTATGTGTACTACGTACAACCTAAAAGGATCTTCGTCCAGGATTTTGATCTGAATAAAAATACATCAAATGACTCATTACCGGAGTCCCTGTGACTATATCTTCATTCCCCTCTCTGTCCTCTCCCTCTTTCGGTTAGTTCATATGTGACCGTCGGAGACACCTGTCGACCTCGTATTAGGGGTGCCCCCGAGACCCTTTGACGTGTCTCGTGTACGGAGTCTCTAGAAAGAGAACTCCCTGTTCTCTCCACTCCATAAATAGTTAGTTAAGGGAAGTCAGTAATTAACTCGTAACGAAGGGTTCCCGTACCAATTGTGGCACCGTGAAGGTCGGACGGAATACGTATCCGTCTAAACCCGAGGTCTCATGTCTGATGAGTCCGATTAGTAGAGGTCATGATAGTCACCACCTCAAGTCAGTTGTACGGGGGTTCACCAGACAACCTCTACCCCCACCCTCCTATACTTGTTCCTTGACTCTCACAGACGAAGTTAAATTTTTTGTTCTACCATTTCTTAGGTGAACGTCATGTCCTCTGGTCCCAAACTAGGGACCTAGTCCTTCTAGGGGACCTTTTCCTTTACCGTCGGGAAAGGTCATAAGAACGGACCTCTTAGGATGTCTGTCTTCTTGGACTATCCAACATCAGGTACCCCAACGTTTCTCAGCTTGTACTGACTCGCTGATTCGTGTGTGTATATTAATTCTCCCTTGTGAGGATGTGATAACCACCCTTACGTTTAACCATATTGATACTACCTCTTACCCTTCTCTCCCCCGACTGTCTCCTACTCAACCAACCTATTGTAGTGGTTGAGTTACCTGTACACAAACTTGTTTGAAACCTTCTATCACTTCTTATCCCTCCGGACCTTGTGACGTCAGGTACCACAACGTTTCTCAGTCTGTACTAAATCTTTGACTTACTGTTTAATACCTCTTGTTATATCCCCAAAAAAATTTTGATTTTTAACTCGATAGTACACTGGATCATTAAGGTGAGGACCCGTATACAGGTCTCTTTTAGTATTAAGTTTTTCTATGTTCGTGAGATTACAAGTAACGTCGTGATAAAATATTATCGATTCTGTACCTTCGATACATTTAAAAGTCACTACCCTTACTTGTTTCTTCTACACTATGTATATATCCCTCCTTATAATGAGTCGGTATTTTTTCTTTATTGCGATAGACGTCACTGTACCTACCTTGATCTATAAAAGTATGACTCACTTCATTTAGTCTGTTTCTGTTTATAGTATATTATAGTGAATACACATCTTAGATTTTATTTACCATGTTTACCTGAATAAATGTTTTGTCTCTATCTCCGTGTCTAATTTTTCTTTTGAATACCAATGGTACCCTCCCCTTCCCTCCCTATTTAGTCCTCTAACCCTAACTGTAAATGTGTGATGATATATATATGTATATATATATATGTGTGTATATATTTTATCTATTGATTATTCCTGGATGACATATCGTGTCCCTTGAGATAAGTCATGAGTTACTGGATATACCCTTTTCTTAGATTTTTTATCACCTATATACATATACATATTGACTAAGTGAAATGACATGTCGTCTTTGAGTGTGGTGTAACATTAGTTGATATAAAGTTGTAAAAAAAAATTTTTTTTTTTCTCCCTTCTTTATAAACGTATAAGTCACTTACGTTTTAAGTTTTACTTCGATCCAAAACGGAATAAGGTTTCCGGTGAACTCAGTCTGCATCGAAATAAGACTACTTCCTTGTACGGAATTACAAACGATATAATCGTTGGAAATCTAGATACGTCACAGTAACCCCGATTCGAATATAGAAAAAATATTATACTTTTTATCTTGAATATTAAATATTATTTATCTTTGTAACGATACAAAGAACGATAATCACTGACACAAATATTTAAATCGTCGTAGATAAGTCATACAAAAGGGTTATATGAGGTTTTCGGAAATATTTGTGAAACATATGTAAACGAATGGTTTAGGAAATTCTGGTTTAGTTACGAAATAGGAAGGGTACGGAGTCCGGTCCTTTTTGGACGTTTAGAGACTATAATATGTCTTCATATGGATAAGAGTCACCTGAATTTCTCAAAGAAAAAAGGAGAGAGAAAAGTACTTTAGAATTTTTTTTACATAATATATTTAAATAACGAAGAGGAAATTACAGTGGTTTCATCCGGTAGGAACTTTTGCGAATAACAAAATTTTTTCTGACCAGAAATTCTTTTCCTATAGTATTAAAATTATCCACCTGAACCACCAAAATTTTCTTTAGTTTTACATAAGTCATCTAATTAAGAATAGTCACTCCCTTGACTGGATTTAGAGTAAATCTTATTCTGTGAGTTTTTGTTTTTTGTTACTATCATGTAAACGAACCAGGTAAAAAAAAAGATAAAGTCTATATCAAGCTTATAAAAAGAAGATTAAAAATGTGGACCAAATAGTTTGTGTTCTTTATAGACGAGGATTTTTGAATTCAAAGTTTCGAACGTGTAATAATTAAAATAAAAGAAAATTTTTTCGTTTTTCGTTTCTTTTGTACATTTGTGTGTATTGGTAATGACTCAGTTCCCTATTAACAACGTATACATCCATGTCTGCATTCAATGTTCTCATAAGAACCCACTACTTTTAACGAGTATATTTTAATGTATACATACTCAGTATATATATCGACTAAAAGAAAATTTTATGAAAATTTTAAAGAAAAACAACGACAACAAAATTCTTTCTTGTCTATATCGGACGTTTAAGGTTCGTGAATTGTCATCTTTTTATACTAGACCGATAGAGGAATTTTGTGTTTTGTAAAAGTAATCTTTAAGTTAAGTACTTTACACAACTAAAGAAATGGTCAATATAACATGGAGATACCCATTAAAGAAGAAACGTCATTTTATAATAAATTTTTGGTCCTTTTCTCCTTTTACTTCATACCCTATCCGTTGTACGAGGAAAAAAGGGGGGTTTATATGTGTCTAAAGTTATATCAATTCCTTTTTTTTTTTTGGGAGGAATTTATATCTTGACAGTGTCTGTTCATTATGTGTTTACCTTTCCATAATCAATTAACCATCTTTGTAATAAGGGGGAAGGACAGTTTCGTGTATCAAATCTTTATCTAAGAATACGTAAAACCTGTAAAGACCTAAAAAGAAAGTATAATGACTTTCACAGAAGTGGACCACTAATAAGAAGATGAATACTATTTTTAGGAAAACACCATCTGGTGTACCAATACCATCTTTCTTCCCTCTGGTAGTCCTCGTACTTAAGTCCCCATGGATTCTTCATCCTCGATTACTCCGATCTTAGATAATTGGACTGTTTAGAGTAAAGATTTCGGTATCGGTGTTTATAATGTTTCTTTTTATCAATGACTTCATATTAACAAAGATTCACAAAGACATCTAAAGAAACCGAAAAGATTGGTAATTTTTCTCCGGGAAACGAGAACTATGTATGTTTCTCCATTCTTGGGTCTTCGTACCATCGTTGACTAGGATTCTATGGATTTTTTGTTTAGTGACTCTAATTCTTCCCTTCGATTCTTTATCTATCAAGTGAGACAACTCAGCACTAATAAATTCGTCTTTTACTTGATGTTGTCATCAACTCAAGAGTCTTTTTGTCAAGAGATGGACTAGACATTCCTTAAAGAGTTCCCCATGTGTTGAAATTCAAAGTTTTTAAAAGACATTCCATGTCTGTTTGTGTTTCGTCTTTCAACCTTACAAAGACTTGAAGAGGTCTCCTCATACCCGAACGACTATTTTTTCGTCGTAAGTTTCAAAAAAGGGACTATCTCATTATATATTTGGGAAAAAGAAAAGGAGTAAGATTTGCAATGTTGATAACTTTTACCGAAAACTCAATGTGACCAAACGAACCACAGGTCAAAGTCGTACTAACTCTTTACAAATCTCTGTAAATCTAATATTTAGAGGGTTCCGTTTCACTCTATTTCTCGAATTTTCAGTAGATCGGTCAGACTTATAAAATCCCGTTTCCTTTTGTCATAAGACGAGGTACAACCTACCGTTCCGAGAGGTTCAAGTCCCGAGGTACAGAGGTGGAGGTAGTTGAGTTAATACATGTATTGATAAGATTAATGTACTGAAACAAGTGTGTTGGAATTATAGGTGAATCTGTGGAGTCTTGTGAGACAGTTAATAGAACCTATTGTCATTTAGGTCAAGTGTACGGAAGTCACGAACCAAAAACCTTTTAATATGTAAATAAAATAGTCTAGGGTAAATTACTTTTTTTTTACCAAATTTTTTAAAAGACAGAATTTATGTATCCGAAGGGTTAGCGTAGGGGTTTTAAGTTACTTATACCAATGTATAGATATAATCTGAGAAAATTTTTGTCTTCAGTTCGTACTAACTTTGGTAGTCTCTTGACTCTTTCAGGAGTTTACGAATAGTTCTACCATAACAAGTTTTTCAAAGTTAATCTAATTTTTTCTTGTGTTTGTTTATACCCATGAATTAAGTAATTATCGAACTAACATTGATCCTAAAACTTTTACACCCGAGACACCGTCTCTCTGAACGTGTGTGTCAAGATTAATTGTGGTTAGTGTTTGCGATTACCATCTTGGATGACGAATTCATTTACTTGTAGGAATGGGGACGACGAAACTTCTCAGACTATCCGTACGTGAAATAACTGTTTCATTCGATTAAATGTCTCACTAACAGGTTCTCCCTTGACGACAAATAAACGTCTCAAAAAGGGTAACTTGAGTGTCCCGTTTGTAACGTGAATTTAACAATTAATTTTATAGTTGTCTATTTTTACATTTGTAACCCCAAAGACGTCTCATCTCACTGTATATGAGTAAGTCTTGGTTTAGGACTCGAGGAGGACTAATAACTAAAGACGTCTTATCTTATTTAAGAGACTTTTCCAATCCTCCGACTCGAAATAAACGTGGGTTTCTTCTCTTAAATACTCCTATTTTGTTCTTTGAGACTGAGAGTCAAGTAGGTGTGTCTCCTTGGTTCTTAGATTCCCCCAGAGATGAAGGAGATACGGAGCTCACTATCGGTAGACATAAATGGTCTACACTGGTGGGATTTGGACTTCTCACATTCCTATCTTACTTTTGTCTGCCGACGACGAAGTGAACCGATTTCTTCTTTGACATCCTTTCTGGTCTTTTCTCCCACCGGGTCCCAGGTGAGTAAAGGTTTTCCTTTTACACAGAGTTTACGGTTTATTTTTTCGGAAACCGGAAAGGACTTTTACATTTTCAATTAAGACCCTTGGTTCTGAGATAATAACACTTTAAAACTTCATTAACCTATTTCCGTAACGATCGAACTGAACAAAACTAACCAAAGAAAGATTCCATAAATAAATGGGATAGAGGAACCCGACGTATCGGTTCTCTCTAGAAAAGAACTAAAACTTCCAAACCCAAAACTTAAGACTTAGTTCGAAACCCAATAAAGACCTTTACGTGGACTACTCTTCCTGAAGGGACCCCCGTATCACCTATCCTTAGACGAACGGTCACGTTCCTTGTGTTCAAGGTGGGGATCAGACTCTTCTAGGGTGTACGGACCCTCGTTGATTCGGGGACTTCGTGTTGATGATTCGTACACGAGATCTCGGGAGTTCAGTGTTGATGACTTGGGTGTACCATGTTTATGATTTCGGGTACGCGGGATCTCGGGCACGAACCGTTACTCTCTTTCTTTGGTGACGTTATTCGAGTATGTGCCATTGCTGTGACGGTGTTCTCCTTGGAGACGAACGGTGTTGATCTCTTTCGGTGGACGTCGACACTTCCGGATCACGTTTGTCTGTCTTCTGGTTTTTTTTTTTTTTTTTTTTTTTAGACGTTTGATTTCTAACGAGGACTTTAAAGGAAGAGACCTGGAACGACAGAAAAAGTTTGACCCAAGACTCCTTTGGGTCGTAAGGGAGTCCTCAACTTACTCTTCTACGTCCCTCATCGTAAGGTCCTTGAGAGGAAAGGAACGGAGGTCTTGTCATCTGAAATTAGACGTTGACGATAACCATAAGATCGGATTTTGACGAGACGTCTTTCCTAAGGTCTCCTTCCCTTTCACCACCCCCACCCCGTCACTGTGTCCTATTCTAGACCTGATCTACTGAAGATTAAAGGGAACTCGTTATGTCAAAAGATATCCACATATAATAATATCCTGATCGACTGTCTCTTCAGAAATCTGTACACGCACGTACACAAACAAACACACACACTCTCTTTCTCTAACTCTTAAACTTATTAAATGGAACAAATGTACAAGGAAAGGTACACCCTTTATACTCCCAGTTTTATTGTATGGTTCTCTTCCCACACAAAACAGGTAAAAGGGTATCACGAACCCGTGATTTTCTTCATGAATTGACTTCTTTACTTTGTTTGTTTTCAATGGGTTGCTAAAAGTTACTTGAACCTTTCACTTGACTATTATCCAGTATACGATACAAAAAGAGTAGACATTTTACGGTAGAAATGGTGTATCTTCACAATTTTTATACACTATTTTGTGCATTTTAAAGTCGTAGATCTCTGTGGGACCACGAATAGATGAAATTTCGAAAATTAGGTCACGATAAGTTATACTTCCGTGTTTAAGTTCGGTGTGTACATTAATTTTTTAAAGTTCATCGGGGTGTATTTTTCAATTTTTCCTTTTTTTTTTTGTATGATTCAAAATTGTTTTGACTTAAAAATTTAATTCAACAACTGTAAACCTCAATGTCGTAAAACGTGATCAGTGTAAAGTGGACGAGTCATCGGTATACACTGATTACCTAGATATTACCTGTCACGTAAAGATTCGGAACTCACATGTGAGACGTGTTTACCTTTCCTGTAATTTTGACCTATAATTTTGAGGAACTTCGAGTCAAGTGTACTATACGTACTTATTTACACCCTTTATAGTAGAATTAAGTTCTCATTATGGTCACCAAAGGTTTGAATGTACAAGTTAGTTAACCCCTAGAAATTTAAGGGTTTGAGTTCACTGAGAGTTCTGGTTATGTGTCTCTAGGTATACAAAATTCAAGGGTTCCATTAGAGTTATGCGTTGGTTTAAACCTTTCGTGACTCAACATCATTCATAGATTTTGGTGGAAGAGGATACCGACAGATGACACTGATCCAACCCTGAGAAGGGTGTAATCCACCAGTAACTCCTTTCTTTCATCGTCCCACCAGTTTGTAGTTTCAAAAGATCAAAAGACTGGAATTCAGTCAAAGAGATTTCGAATTAAAGAAGTGGTTGAATTTTTTTTTATGGTAGAATGTCGTCGTAAAGGACTTCGTAGGAACACTAGACGGACTTAGTCGAAGTGGTCCTCTACACGAAACTTTGTGTCAGGAGGAACAAGGGACGTCGCAGGAGTAGTTCGGGGGAAGAGGGGAGGAGTAAACGACTGTAACTCAGAGACCCCCTCCTTGAACCTTTAGACGTATAAATAGTTCACAGGGTTCGCTGAAAAAATGTATCACTTCACAAGTAATAGAAGACAGAATTCCTCGACTTCCTATCGTTCATGTAATTTCTCACAATGTTTGACTGTCTATAGTATAGGTACTCCAACGTTTCTCTACCTGATTTGCTGTACTAATCTCTTGGGTTTACTTCAACGATATACCTAATTTAGAGGAGTACGTAGGTGGTTAAGAGGATCCGGAACAGGTCATAAGTACAAGATAAAACCTATCTTTAGGTGTCAACGAATGAATCCGTTTCTTTCTGATCTCCCTTATAACGAATTAAGGGACCAATCGTCATACACATAAAAACCATCCACTTGTGTTTATTTGGAGTACGACCCTTCGGAAAAGTCTTTACTCTAAGGACAAGGGTTGGGGAATGATAAAGTGCTCGTTTCCCTCCCGCCTAGATAACATCTCCACTGTGAGACTAGATTGTTCCCGGAGTCTTTAGACTTAATCTTCAAAGGAGATGACGTTGTCTTGGTTCAAGACTTACGCTTCGGGAACGAAACTAAAACGGGTGAATCCACGACTAGGATTTCATATCCAAAACAGGATTTGAAATAATTAGTAAAACAGTGGGTACTTTGATCTCGTCGCTAAGTAGTATGTGTAGTAGATGTTGTCGAGAGGACAACCCGAGTGTCAGGACCATATTTACTAGTACAGTTCCTAATTAGGTAAAGTAAACGGAATTAGGAGGCAAAAGTAAGAAAGAGAAGGAGGATTGACGTGGGACAAATGAGCCGAAAACACGTCTTCCTAAGGTTAACACACAAACTGTTGACCTTAGACTTACTAATTATTGTCACTGTCTTCGAACTGGTTCCCAAGTTGTTTGGTACTTATTTTTGTAACTCGGGTTCCAGTCGTGTCCAATATGTACGTGACACAGGAGTTTGTCTTTTTCCGTACCTCGCCTCCACTCCCTCCTTTCGTCAAAGGAGTCCGAAATTACAGAGAGTGTCTCCTATTAGACTTATGTCGTACAGATCGGTAAAGGAGGTTTGTCTGCGGAAGACAATAATCTGAACGACACATCCGGTGGGTCGGACCACCTTGCCGGGTGAAGTCGTTAAAGTTTAGTGTCAATTTACGACTACGGAGGTCCCGAAACTGATGACGTTTGTTTCACTCGACCGTTCAACGTCTTCGAAGGGATTTCACACTATGTCCCAGCATTTAAAGTGTACTACCGATAATTCGCCGTATTCAACATCAGTCTTGTAGAATGTTAGTCGCGAGGAGGCCCGGAAGGGCAGTCCCGACTCTCCCGTGGGTTGGGTGAAGCTGTCCGTCGACGCAAACGATAACTAATTAATCCCCGGACAGTTACGACGAAAACTTTGAAGATACGTAGACAAATTACACTTACTATCTGAGAATCTAAAGTCCTCCTTGTAAAATTTGACTCCCCGGTCTCGTTTCGGTGTTCGATCGTCTTTGAGTTATTTATAGTTAATTACTACTCCTGGAGTCTCTCACCGAGGTCATTTACCCCTTTACTTTGAACCGATGAGACGACCGTTTAGTCTATGGTTACTCACATTCTATCTGTATACTGTACTAAATTTTTTGCATTCAATAATACACTTATCATACTAAAATGATGCAATCATTCAGTCTAAACCGGATAAGTTGACCCATTTTATGATCTGAGTAAGTTGATTGTGTAAATTCCATGCTGAAACAACCGTTTGTGGTCTCCACGGTCCCACTGTTTTTATATACACCGCAGACGGGATCTCCGTGTGTATAAAGTATTCCTGTTGTTTTGTCGTTATTATTAGTTGAGGAGGTCGAACAATTCTTTCACTAGTATTTACAGTCTAAATGAAAGTCCTAGTGAACCATACCTCTTTTTCAGAAAACCGAAGGTCGGAAAACATACAGTCAGTCGTGTTTTCTTCGTACAACATGTCTGTCGGACCTCTGTTTTGATAAATGACTAGTACACTATCTATGAGTCACTATAAACCTCGAAAGGTCAATTCTTCTACTGTTTTTACTTTATTTTGGGTCATATAAAACACTAGTTTTATCCGATTCCGTCTCAAATTTGTCCTATTTTTAGTTTCTATTTTAGTTATTTCATAAGATCCGTTTTTGATGGAAATGAAACTTAAGTGACTTAACGTTCATGTAAATAGTCTGTAATTATTACTGTTCTACCATAAAAATAAAAGAATCAATTTATCTCAAAATTTGTAGATGTAAGTTCAAGTACCTTTATGAAAGTCACTATTAACGATTTGTACGGTTCACGTAAATATTTTCGACCTTATATACAACTATCATCGTTTACAGATATAAACCCTACAAAATATATTTGTATCTGTAAGCTATTAATAGTGTCAACGACAAGTAAAGTCACCCCCCTCTGTCGTGTTTACGTTCTGGTTAATAAAGTAAATATTCCGTTTTTTATACGAAAAACCTAGTATTAAGTTCGAGTGGTCTATTTCATGGTCAACGGAGATAAAACAATTTAGTTTTTTACATACTTTTGTATGTATTTATACGTTTCTGGATACGTATATAGATGAAATTTTACTAAATAAATTCCTCTATAAAATTTATACTAAATTCTCTTATAAAATAACTCACTTTAGAGTGTTTATATAAATAATTACTTTATTTTATGAATTTTGAGTCCCGACGACTCTATCCCTCTTAAGTTCCAAATCTTTGAGACGTAACTCTTTTAATGTTGAAAGTAAGATTAGCGACCGTTTTTCTGTGACCAACCTTTCATTTAGTTAATTAGTGAGACCTAAACACAGAACACCAGTCATTAATTTATTATTATTATTACTACTATTATTATAACAATGATAAGGTATTGTTTACATTATTCCTGTGACTATTACCGTTGTCCCATTATCGTCAAAGGTACTTGTCTTGAGAATAATCTACGAATTTGTGCTACAAGTTCAGAATGTCAATTGAGACACTCTAAGGTCCCGGTCTTGTCTTCGTGTACTAGATTTTACTCTGTGAAGAGAATCATGCCGAAGACGGTTGACAAAGATGTAAGGAATAAAACAAAGGACTCTGGAATAGAAGTAAAGTTAGAGGTAAAGGAAACTTATGGGAACGTTTCAACACTTCCCGGACGACTTACTGACAGAGAGTCACCGGGAAAGGTCTTGGGAAGATTCTCCAATACACATATACATAAACAAGACTAGTGTCCAATACCCTCTTCCTCTCATTCTATAATTTACTAATCGTTCGAAGAACTCTATGAGACTCTAAGTACCTACCTAACATACTATAATTGATAATCGTAATATCCTAAAACCTTCTCCTTTTTCATATAACTCCATTGAAGACTGGTTTCACTTCTTTTATACCTCTAAAAAACCGTGTAAGTGACTACTAGACTTTCGGTTGGACTTAGATCTAGGCGCATATTCCCCATCGTCTGTTACTTCCAACTGTCCGTTCTGTGTCCCCACTTGGAGGACGTGACCCTGAACTTTCATTCCGAACAAAAAGACCCAAACAATTGAAATTTTAAACAGGCACGAACATGTCTTTTATATTCATCTAAATAGACGATGTTGGTAGGGTTGGAGTTCACGATATACATAAGTGTAAGTCAATCGATTGAACTTTCCTCTTAATGATATGTAAGACAATACCTTGGAAACGGTAATAGGTAAGGTGTGTAGTGTGTAAGTATGGCCTACAAGTATTTAAGAGACATACACATAAACAAACCAATTAATGACAGTTTTACGAACCATAGTATTCCTAAAAAAAAAAAAAAAATCGTTTAGACACTTTCCTTATGTCTTCAATGAGTCCTAGAATTAAACTTAAAGATTTTCGGTACCTCAGGTTCAATTACAAAATTCTACCTTAGCACATAATATAAATGATTTACTCTTGTGATTTATATATATACCCGAAAAACGATAACTTACAGAGAAGTCAAGTCAAGTCAAGTCAAGTCAAGTAAAGTCAGCGAGTCAGCACAGGCTGAGAAACGCTGGGGTACTTAGCGTCGTACGGTCCGGAGGGACAGGTAGTGGTAGAGGACCTCCAGTGAGTCTGAGTGTAGGTAGCTCAGGCACTACGGAAGGTCGGTAGAGTAGGAGACAGTCGGGGAAGAGCAGGACGGGGGTTAGGGAGGGTCGTAGTCTCAGAAAAAGTTACTCAGTCGAGAAGCGTCCTCCACCGGTTTCATGACCTCAAAGTCGAAATCGTAGTAAGGAAGGTTTCTTTAGGGTCCCGACTAGAGGAAGTCTTACGTGATCAACCTAGAGGGACGTCAGGTTCCCTGAGAGTTCTCAGAAGAGGTTGTGGTGTCAAGTTTACGTAGTTAAGAAGCCACGAGTCGAAAGAAGTGTCAGGTTGAGAGTGTAGGTATGTACTGGTGTCCTTTTTGGTATCGGAACTGATCTACCTGAAATCAGCCGTTTCATTACAGAGACGAAAACTTATATGATAGATCCAACCAGTATTGAAAAGAAGGTTCCTCATTCGCAGAAAATTAAAGTACCGACGTCAGTGGTAGACGTCACTAAAACCTCGGGGTTTTTTATTTCAGACTGTGACAAAGATGACAAAGGGGTAGATAAACGGTACTTCACTACCCTGGTCTACGGTACTACCGAAATAAACCATAAGCCACACGAAAATAAAAATATTGTCCTTTTTATATCAAAGACAGTGAATTTTCAGGTCTAGTACATCCATCTCAGTCCAGAGGTTTATCGTATATGTAGAGTGAATTTTGGAGGTCGAAACCTTTGTTTCCTTCCAACTTGATCTCGTTTACTATCTTGGGAACCCTCCCTAACATGTCCTTTGGCCCAGATCTCATACCCAATCCCTCCTCAACGCCGTGAACAATCAACTGGTACCCCGTTCTCGGTCGTGTGCGTATCATAGTTGTGTACTGATGGGATACATACTTAGACTACCAGATGACTCGTCAGACTATGACCAAATGTGAGACGATTGTGCTTACTAAAAGATAGTAGTAAAATTGTCGATGATACTCTTACGTAATTTCTCCGTGGTAAAACTTCTTCACTGGTGAAAGAAACGGGTGAGGTAAAAGTAAAGTACGATACGAAACACTTACCTTTAGTGTATCAATCGTCAGTAAAAGTCTGAGGACGACACTCGAGTGTCGCACTGCTTTCACAAACGCCACTATACCATCCCATCTAAGATCCTCCGTCCTAAAAGTCGTAAGTTGGAGAAGTAAGTAATTTCAGTAAAAGAATACAAAACGGAATTTGTAAGTCTAACCTCTCTTTTTTTAAGTTTGACTTTGTTTCCCTCTCACGATGAAAACGAGTTTTTTGTTGAGTTATTTTGTTGGTGTGTCTCATTTTTCTTCGTTTCTATTCTTTGTATTAAGAGTGTCCTAAAAATCCCGTTACTTTACTGAAACATCCTATGATTTTACCATCTAAGTACAGTAATATGTAATCAGGTTGAGGTATCTTACATGTTGTGGTTCTCACTTGGGAACACATTCGATACCCGAAACCCACTATTACTACACAGTTACATCTAAGTAGTAACATTGTTGCATACATGAGACCAACCCCTATGACTATTATCCTCTCCGGTACGTGCACTCCCTCGTCAGTCATGTACTCTGTAGAGACATGGAATGTGGGTTGAAACGATATGTGGATTTAAAGAGATTTTTATCTCGGATAATTTTGTTTCTTTCTTTACGTAAACGTTTTGGTGACTAGATCAGATTTCCCTCTTTGTTGGGATCTCTCCTACTTACGGACCGCAGTCCAGTAGATTGAACATCTACAATATTGGCTACTCAAAGGACTCTAACACTAAAGTTTTAACAAAGTTTTGTGTTAGTGTAAAATGTTCTACCATTTTCGTTGCTGGAAATGCGACACACTTTCCAAAGATTTAGAGTGTGGTTTATACGTGTGTTCCTTACACAGAGAAAGGAGAGGGAGCTCACAAAGAAGGTAACGTGGAGTTACAGAAAGTGTGTTGGTTCGGAATTCTTACTTTGACTTGTAGGTCCTCTAAGAATGATTTAACGTTTATACAATTTACTAATCTTATTTTGTAGTTGACATATCATTTGTATGGAATCGTACGTACGTACGATTCAACGATGTCAGTCCAGACTGAGAGACACTGAGATACCTGACATCGGGTGGTCCGAGAAGACAGGTACCTAAGAGGTCCGTTCTTGATCTCTCATGGCACGGGAGGAGGTCCCCTAGAAGGACTGGATCCCTAGCTTAGACACAGAAGACACAGAGGAGACCGAGGACGTAACGTGTACATAATAAATGGCGTCTCGGTGGTCCTTTCGGATTTATATTCGTATATATGTGGAATTTTTTACATTAAAGGTAGATAAAGATATTCTTAATTCAGTGATTGGTGACGTCAGTGACTAGACGTTGTATGGGACTTTCCTCAAGTCCCACCTCTAGTCCTTACTCCGTGAGACATGAGTCTTTTTGATCGTCTTGACCGGAAGACTGTCAAATTCATAAAACCTCTCTTGTAAAATACTTGGGTTTCAAAACGTAAAAGGGTATGAATCTGTTCGAAATTTTGGTCATTGATCCTATAGACTGATCGTCGTTGAAAGATAGTTCTTAATTACGAACGGACGTGTATGAGGAAAGTGGTTATTGTGTATAAAGGAAGGAGGGGGTAGGGTGGAAAAACCTCGTCGAAGGAAAAACCTCGTCAAGGAGCCTCGATAGACTCTCCGGTAGTGGGTCCGGTATCAGGAGTCATTCAAGAATTCATTTTGACTTAAATGTCGAGAGTGTAACACACACAAATAAAAAATTAAAAAGTCAACTGTTGTACATCCTAACCTTTCCCCTCTTCTCTTGTTTCGTACTCACCCTAACGCTTCTATCATAATCCCTTTCGATTCAGACCTCTTCCACTTTATCCAAGTCCTCCTCAAATTTTTGACGGATAATCTTCTGGGATGTTCCTATTTCCCACGTGCACGTGTGCGTGTGCGTGTGTACGTGTGTGTGTGTGTGTATATTGGATCTCGTCCTCAGGACCTCTATAAGAGTTTTAGTTATTTACTTATTTATTACTAGATATCCCTGGATGATCTTATATTCTTTATCAATTTTTCTTACAAATGTCAATATAGATCTTATATTCTTTATTAATTTACTAAAAAACAACAAATCAACGAGTCAACACAGACTGGGGTCCTAATATCGGGTAGCCCAAGGAGACAGGTACCCTAAAGGGTCCGTTCTTATGACCTGACCCAACGGTAAGAGAAGAGGTCCCCAGAAGGACTGGTTCTCTAGTTTGGACGCAAAGAACGTAACGGTCCGTATAAGAAATGGTGACTCGGTGGTCCCTTCGGGACCAGTTATTAATATCTGGATATTAAACTGTTCGTATATAAACGATTTTCTGTCAACGTAAAAAAATCATTTGTCTACAGGGAGTAATAACTCTCTCCGTGTCGTGATTATATCTTATATACTTTTCTTTAGGATAGATCTCAAATCTTTTTTATCTACACTTTTTATCTTGCTATTGTGAAAAAATTTGAATTGTAAATTCAAGAAAGAGGAACGGGTGGACAATGGATTTCGTTTAGTGGGTGACTCCTGTTCATTCTCTATTAACTATGAAGGTCTATAAAACTTTGAGAATCTATCTAAACGTAATTTAATAATACGAAACTGAAATACTTGGCTAAAGAGTACTGAACGACGTCGAATTTCGGTTATGTTAAATAATAACCCTTTACTACCCGAAGGAGTCCAACATTTGTGTTAGAGATAAAATGTACCACCGTGATTTTCACTGTAAAAAGTACGCACCTGACAAAGACGTTGGGTATCTCTTGCACGCGCATATTTTCGTCTGTTACGAGTAAACGACACGGACACTAATTTCGATGATAGTAAGTCGAATTAGTTGTAAAAACTGCCCTGTACAGTGTCACGAAACTTCGAAATCGAAACCCATAAAACCCTTCATTCGCGTGTGTGGTTAAAATCCTTGTTTTTACGTAAGTGTATAGTACTTGTGCTATCTTCTCTACCAACCCTGACTGTCTTCCTCTCAGAATGCGTAGGGGATAGATTACATTACTCGTCGGGGTCCTCCTTTCCGGAGTCTGACTCAAAAATTATTCCTCTTGGTATCTAAGACCGTCTATCCTTCTCTCTCAGTCAGGCCCCGTACTTTTAAGGGTACTCGTTTAAGTTTACTGAGACACTACTCATTTCCGTCCGTTAAATCGGACTGATATTAACTTTCGGACCCAGACCGGACCCAGTTGTGATACTTCCTTCCCTTATACCAGTTTTACAACACGTAAGAACCTCATTTCTTTTTATACACAAGTTTCTCAATTAAGATAACTAAAAATAACAACAACAACTTACATTAATAAGAACGTTGGTTGTCTAAAAAAAGGTGTGACGTCTTTAAACACCGACACCCTGACCCACAACGTATTAATCTTCTCCTGGATTGCCTGATCTGATGTAAAAAGAAAAAAAACCGGATCTAATGAGTCAATGAACTATTGGACTCTTCAATGAATCTTTGGTTGAGAGACCCTGATACAAATATCCTTGACATTGAGTCTAGATCAAGACTCGTTTATCCTAGTACGGTGAGGACGCAAGAAAAAAAGAAGACTTTTTAAGTTCAAAAAAAATCGACCCAAAATTCGAGGAGGTAGTAGGCTGGGGACCACTGGAGAGGACGAGGAAAAGGTGAAGAAGTAGACCTATTGAAAATGAAGAGATGCATCGACCTCAAGTCCCCAACTGAGGAAACTCTTCCGTAAGTACTACCGAGGATTGTCCTAGAAACAAGGAGGAATCACAAGGTATTTATGGATATCTACAAAGGTAGTGACGTAAAGGGCGTACTGACACACAATAGATAATAACGTGGTGAGGGAGGGGATCTACTCGGAACGAGCAGTAACAGAAGAGTCAAGAATCATGTTCCCTAAGGCATCTAAGTTATAAATCATATAGGAAGTCGACTCCTCTTATAATATGTACTTATCAAAGCTCAAAAGAAAGCTCAACGAGAACAAACCACTATTACAGAATACATCAACCAATAAATAATTATTTAAATAAATAATAAATAAATAATATTTGACAGTGAGTATAACACCCAAATTCAATCCAGTTCAATAAAAATATTCTAAATGATATATTAAAATACTAAACTAAGGAATCAGATGTAAATCTTTTCGTTGAACACCTTACAAATTCTTTATGCCCACACGTTTACATGTCTCATCCAGAAATGTCTTAACAGATGACTCGTAAAATCAGACCTCTAACAAGAAGTTGAAAGTGAGGTAAGTGTACCAATAAAATTCTTGAACCAATCCATCAACATCCAATCGCCAACACCCTAGCGGTAATAGACTGATCTCAACTGGTCAATTTAAATCCGTGGATTGGACTCGATTTAGTACTTAGGGAGGAATTCTTAAGACCTTAACTTTGTGTCTTACAGACAGTGGAAGAAAATCTCTTAGTTTTTATACGGTACATTAAAAATCATTGATTCAAGGGGAGGTACTCCTGGGTCCTTCGTATCTTTTGGAGAAATCTCCCTCTTTCTCTTCTGACTGGAACTATAACCTCTCTTCTCTGTTGGATACCTTTCGTACAAAATTTGTACAAACTCAAAGAACTTATCCGGGTCAGTGTGAGAACAAGAACAAGAACCCAGAGTACTCACTGGACTTCATAGGAATATTATTAGATATGAAAGTGAATTCAGTCAAACTCAGTCTGGAGAGAGTGAATGTTGTTTCTGGATTTAATAATGTTATATAATCTGTCCCAGGTTCAAAGAGAAGTTAATACGTAAAGTTAATACAAAGACTATGTACTGTGTTAAAGAATTTTATAAAGTCAACCCATTAACGTTTGAATTAAGAGTGTTGATTAATCACTTTTTAGTTCCAGACACTTTTTGTTGGTAAGAATGGGACGTACACATTTCTTCCTTTAATCTCCGTTAAATCTTAACATGTTCGTATCTTACTTACTTCAGGTTTGGGGATTAAAATTACAAGAAAGGAAAACAAGATTTTTGAGTAAATTTAATAATCTGGGAGTCACCATTGGTTATATTTTTCTTCCCTTTTGCAAAAGGAGGTTAGTTTTCATTTTACATAAACTTTTAAAACCTGTTTAAAATACAAAAGATTAAATGGTCTTAAAAAAGACAATAGAGAAGTAGAAGAAGTCCACCACTAATCTCTAAAAACATTTCTGATTAAGAACATTATTAGTACAGAGAGACGGCGACCTCTCATGAAGGAAGGGGTCACGTGGAGTGTCTGTAAAGAGTTAATCTGAAAGGTTGTTAAGAACCTTCCTTTAACCCACTATAACAGGCACTGAAGTACCAAAACCTCCTTTGATAGTTAACCCTATTTGGTTAATATTCCTGTCGATCATATAGATAGTCACTTTCCTATCTTTAGTGTTATAGGACTTTCAAAATGAGGAGTTTGTCCTTCAGTAATGGTTTACTTGTAAATCGATTAAGGGATCACTTCCAGACCGATAGTAATTGTAAAAATTACAGTCCTTCTATGACTAAATATTTGAAACGAAATCCAATTTACGTCGACGGTTGGTTCGGATATATTCGTTTGAGACACAAAACACATACACACACACAAACTCTCTCTCTCCCTCCCTCTCCTTTCTCTCTCCCTCTCTCCCCCTATCTCTTCTTCTCCTCTTTAATACCTATACGATTCATCTACTCACTCTAGGAAAATGTTACACACACAAATAGTTTAGTGTTACGTGTGAAATTTATAGAATGTTATAATAAACGGTTGACATGAAGTTATTTGGACTTCGATATGTATGTATAAAATCGAATGGACTAGGTAAACATACCCTCATCAATACCTTATAACAAGACAAACAGGTCAGGGAGTTTGGGGCAAAAAAACAAACAAACAAAATCTCGACACAAAATTTGTGTTGGGACACTAATAGTACCCTTCTTACTTAATTGTTTTACATTCAAAAAGGTGAAGATACTCTGATAAAAGTAAACAGGATTCTATACGTTGACTAGGTAGGAACTGGTTGTGTTGGTATAGATTTAAAATAAAACTTTTAATTCCTTTCAATCCGTCCACGAGTGATATGAGACAGACAAACTTGACTTACCATACGACTTTACATTACAAATCCTTTCCACCACTGTCCCAAATTCATGTAAAAATGATTAGTCCAACGATAAAACGTTACTACTCCAGCACTCAAAATCGTAAATATTAGGTTAGTGTAGTAAACTCCTTCCCATTATTTCGTCCCGAAAATACTACATAGGTTAGTCTCTATTTCTGTCCCTTGTACTAACAGAAGAGATTAAAACAATACTTAGTGTTTTATATATTAAAAGTACTATTATACGTTCCTTTAGAATTCTCTCTACACACACGAGACAACCCCAAGTGAAAGAAGACTCTGTCGAATTTCCCCCGTGACCTCGTAAAAATGTGACCAACGACGAGTTTCTGTCCTTCAGAACTGACATCTTCCTTTATCGGTAATTGTGGTCTTGGACCTAAAGTGTCTCTTGGTGTATTTCGGGTTTAGGTCGTCATTATGCACGTCACAACAAGTCCGTTAGACTTTTATCTGATTTTTGCTAAAAGTGGACCCTAAGTCCGACGAAGAAGACTCTGCCAACTGAAGATCCTTATGTGTACTCGATTTTAGTTCAAGACCTCTTTCTTTACCCTTGGGTAAGGTCATAAGTACGGACCTCTTAGGGTACCTGTTTCCTCGGACTGTCTGATGTCAAGTACCCTAACGTTCTCAGTCTGTGCTGAATCGTGATAGAAAGAAAAAAGAAATGTAGTTCAAACGGAATGAATTTAGGAAAACCTTCTCTGTAGATACCTCTCAATAATGGTGCCCGATTTAAGTCATCATTTATTAAATACTTCTATTACCACTACGACCACTACCACTACGATTTTCTTTTACTTTTCAATTTTTATTTAATTTCACTTCTTATTCTCCTCTGTCGTCTTCTCTTTTACTTTTTTTTAATTTTTCTGTTCCTGTTTTCGATTTATTGATTCACGATATGGAACATGAAGTATTTGTTCATAAAAGTACTGAGATATTTTGTCCATAATAAAGGGGTAAAATGTCTACTTTTTCACTACTGATATCTTTACTTCTCTGAATAGGTTCGTAGACGACAAAACTACGAGTCTTAGTTAAAGAGATACGGTAAAAAAAGGGACTTTTTTCGTAAAGTTAAAATTAGAAAGGGGTACCTAGTAGGTGAGAGTACACGACTTCTACCTCGAGGTCCTCTGTCGTACACCGGGTCTGGATTCGACGGGTCAGTTACGTGAAGTAAGGAGACCGGAGTCAGTAACCGTGTCCTTACGTAAAGGGTCCGAATTTTGAAAACAAACTTTTGATAATCCGACTCTTTCGAACGAAAGGATGACTCGAACTTGGTCCTTCGTACATCGTGACCTTGGCGATCGGAGGTAGTGTAGTGGTTCACCTCGGGTTCTTATTTCAGTTATCTCCTTTCTCTGACTCTTACCTCCATTTCTGACCTAAACCACTGTAACAGTTTTAGAATTTCGATTGGTACGGACTTTGATATAATAAGGCCTTTAAAATAAATATATTGTAAAAAACAAGGACTTTTAGACATACACATATATTTAGACACGACAAGAAGTTGACTGTCGTCCTTTTTTTTTTAGAACTGATTATGTATTTCGGTTAATTTCCCAATTACCATTTCTCCAATAAGTCTCCTTCAAAGAGACTGAAATGATAAATACGTTGTATAACATTTCAGGAAGTTAAATTTCCTTTTAGATATTGTGTTTATTATAGTAAATTGTTCTCCTGATCGGATTAAAACCAAACCGAATATTATAAAAAAAGAAGAAAACTTTTCAATTCTATTATTGTAATAGCGAAACTCAACAATATTTATGAGTCTCTATTAAACACATTTTACGGAACTTATTTGTGTCAGTGTACCATTTACCCGTGTACGACTTTTAAATACAATCTTTAAGAATCTTAATAAGGATTAAGAACATCAACTCATACGGTCTCTTGTTGGTAAAAGTTTTAAACAGAAAGAAAATCCACTATTCTCAGTAATCCGATAGTAAACGGACCCAGAAGTGAACAAGAATAGTTTAGTTTGTTTTCTCTTCCTATTCTTTACGATTTATATGTATGAAATATGGAATATGCAACGACATTGTCAAAATTGACCCGATATAAAATTTCCTTGGTAAAAAGTCTTTTAGTCGAGTGTTGAAACCACAAAACCCTACACATCTCAGTTCTTTCGGTGGTCTTCCCTGCAAAAACCCACAGTTGTATACCTGAAAGGACCACCGAGTGAACCATTTTCTTAGACTGACGTCACGTCCTTTGGGTTCAATCTAGGGTTCCCGTCCTTCTAGGGGACCACTTTCCTTACCGATGGGTGAGGTCATAAGAACGGACCTATTACGGAACTTGTCTCCCCGGACCGCTCGATGACAGGTACCCCAACGTTTCTCGACCTATACTGACTTGTTATTGTGAGAGTGTCACGAAAGTGTCACTGTACTTTAAACCTATTCAAAACGTGAACCTTCTGAATAAACCTAGTCATCCGTGATGTCTATGTAGGAGGGTGAGACCCCCAGTATTATTCGAACATCATAAACAAACCTTAGTTTCGTGTATCTTTTCCTTTCACCTTTAGCTCAACAAAGTTCTTATCTCTTTTATGGGCTATTTACGTTTCAGTCTGGTAAGACCTTTTTTTTTTTTTCAGTTCAATGAATGTGAATACGGTTCGTGTGTCTTAATTAGACTAAGGTCAACAAGTGTCCGTCTTAGTTCCCCTTCTCATACTTGATGTTCGACGATCATTGAGGGTAACCTGTCCCTGGTGCTGTACAGTTTTCCAGGTACATTTAAACTTTAAAATTTTAGATCTCCACATAACTCTTTACGCGAGCGTTATAAAAAGCTCAGAAAGGAACTTATCGTCACTGTTAGACGGTCCCCTTCACTCACGTTGTTTAGAGATGAATTATAGAGGGTTTTCGGTGTCCACGTTCGACTAAAGAGTTCGGTCGGAGATCTCTGTTCGTTTGTAATATAATGTTGCCTACAGTAATCTGCATGTCTTCCATCGTATTTTACAGATTAAATAAGTGTTTCACTGTAAAATAAATCACGTTTATCCATTAAACCCGTAAATGGCCTCCGTGAAAGTCATTATTTTTCCACAATGATTTTATCCAATCTTGTGGACTGTAACAACAGAAATATTGTGTTCAACGGTAAGAAGCCGACACCGTCTTAAATTGGTATTGGATATTCTACAGATCACGAGTTATAGGAAGGATTACTTGTATACGAGGAGGGATCAGGTTGTGATGTGCTATGGAGGGACCGGTATTCGAAACCTCCAGTTCAATGACAAATAATGATACGTAGTCACAAAGACCTCACTAAAAACGTATCCTCACAGAAAACCTCGAGACGTAATTAAATGACGAGGTCAGTTTCCAATTGATGATATCACTTACGACACGAATCAATTTGTGTCCCAGTGACACATGAAAACCACGAGACTGTTAAATATAGACAAATACCATAGACCGTTATACCGAACTCTCACCCCAGTAGGAATTTGTAATCGATAAAAGAGACAAGGGTAGTCGGGATATTTGTAACTTGTTGACGATATAGTAAGATCTCTCGACGTCAAAAAAAGAGTAGGGGAATAAGAAACACACGAATTCGAATAACGACCAACATGTGCTTCGTATAATCCTTAGTTACTGTATACTGTTCACCGACAGTTCACGTGTCTAATTGGTTTACATCGCCTCAGATAAAGAACGACTTTAACGTTCCCTCCATTTCGGGTAAAAGAGACACAATTCTCAAGCCTAGATCAAGGGTTGAATCAGGGTTCTAGGTTGTATTTGTAGTACAGTCGAGGAATTTTCCCTTCATTTAAGTATGGGTGGTAACTATGGATCTGGGTCGTCTCAAAGACTATAACAACTGATTTTTTCTACGTGTTGCACTCTCAACACTTAATTCAAAATAAACCCCGTAGTACTCCTGACGTCGGGACCTCTGTGTCATGGAGTCTACCAAGACTCCTTTACGAGGTTTGTCCATCACCCCTCTAGTTATATATCCTAAAATCACTTCCCCCTCAAGTCACGTTAGTGTGCGAATAAAGTGTTTTCCAAAAGACGATAAGTGGTACTTCCCTAAATGACAAAAAGATCTATACTTCTCTACGTTCCTAACCCTATTACTTTAGTAAAGGACTTTTAAAGATGGGATTACCGTCTTTCACTTTTTCTTGATTTCTCGGAAAACTACTTTCACTTTATCTTCTCACCTTTTCAACCGAATAAAAGTTGTAGGTCTTTTGATTTTAGTACCGTAGGTCAGGGTAGTGAAGTACTACTTATCTATCCCTTTGTTACCTTTATCACTGTCTGAAATAAAACCCCCCGAGGTTTTAGTCACGTCTATCACTGACGTCGGTACTGTAATTTTCTACAAACGAGGAACCTTCTTTTCAATACTAGTTGGAACTGTCGTATAATTTTTCGTCTCGGTAATGAAACAGTTGTTTCCAGGTAGATCAGTTTCACTTCAACGAGTCAACACAGGCTGAGAAACACGGAGGTAGGTACCCTAAAAGGTCCGTTCTCACCACCTCACCTAACGGTAAAGGAAGAGGTCCCCTAGAAGGACTGGGTCCTTAACTTGGGACCAGAGGGCGTAACGTCCGTCTACGAAATGGTAGACTCAAAAGTCATCAGTACATACCTACACTCTCAACCTGACACTTCTTCCGACTCGCGGCTTCTTAACTACGAAATCTTGACACCACGACCTCTTCTAAGAACTCTCAGGGACCCTGACGTTCCTCTAGGTTGGTCAGTTAGGATTTCCTTTAGTCAGGACTTATAAGTAACCTTCCTGACTACGACTTTGACTTTGGGTTATGAAACCGGTGGACTACACTTATTCACTGAGTGAACTTTTCTGGGAATACGACCCTTTCTAACTTCCGCCCTCCTCTTCCCCTACTGTCTCCTACTCTACCAACCTACCGTAGTGACTGAATTACCTTTACTCAAACTCGTTTGAGACCCTCAACCACTACCTGTCCCTTCGGACCGTACGATGTCAGGTACCCCAACGTTTCTCAACCTGTGTTGACTCGTTGACTTGACTTGACTTGACTTGACTTTCAGGACAAAGTGGTCAAAGGGACGTCGTGTCTCACGGAGTAGGACTTAAGGGAAGTGCCTCAACTTCCAGTTGGTCAACGTCGTCATATCCCAAGTTAAAGACGTCTCCGTCTAACGTTTACGAGAACCGTTCGTGGTTAAACAGCGACTGTGTCACGAATCGTATACAAAAAACTTGACTCGATTCTGTATTTGAATGACAAATAGTTAAATACCATGGAAAAATAAAATTGTTTACTTAGAACTTCCAGGTGTATAGAAACTCTTTATGTTCTGTTAGAGTTTAACACCTAAAGTTTCCGACTACCCCGAAGGGACCACCGAGTCTGTCATTTCTTAGACGGACGTCACGGCCTCGGTCCATATTAGGGACCCAACCCTTCTATAGGACCTTTTCCCTTACTGATGAGTGAGGTCATAAAAACGGACCTCTTAGGGTACCTGTCTCCTCAGACCGTCCGATGTCGGCCACCTCAGAGTTCCTGACTCATTGATTGTGAAAGTGAAAGTTTCCGATTATTCCTCTCCATAAAACTCCCTCCCCTAAAACCACGTAAAGAAAATAGTGTAAAACCTGGTTTCGGACGGTTATTTCGATCTGGATTTACTATAGATTGAAATTTTATTCTATTTTGATTATGGAGTGGAGGACACTGATACATTTGACGGGTGTACCGTCCGAAAGGACGACTCTCTTTATTACTAAGAAATTTTTCTCTGAAGTTTACCAACATTTTATATTCGAAGTATTAATCCTTCGACTCTCTCTTTAGGAGGTTCGTAAAGTAATGACACTGACGCCGACACGAGATAAGGGTGACACCGTCTACCAAAATCCCCCGGGTTGTACGATAGGTGCGTTCGAAAGGTCCCATGCTGTGACGGAGATTTGTCTCCTGTGGTACTTACGAGAGCACGTCCAAAAGGATTGTTATGGACACTTACAGTTGATGTTGGTAAGTTCCTTTCAAACCCCACGGAAAGGGAGTCTAAACACTCAAAGAATTTCGAGGGACGATTTGTCCTTCCGGAGGAAAGGTCACTTTTTCACCAGTTTTCCATCAGACGTTTACTACCGTCAGGTCCTCGACACAAGTCGTGTGTCGACTCGTACTTTCCAGGCGGGTTCTGTGGTGGAAGACACTAAAGGAAAGAGGACTCAGTCGTCCCTGGTCGTACGTGTCCCTGGAACCTGTACGGTTACTAGTTTCTCGTGACTAAACAGTTAAGATGAAGGATGACCGATCATTCTTTTCTTCATGTGTTTGTCTCTTTCACACAAAACTTCGGGAAAGAGGATCTCCTGAAGTCTTGTGTAGGGTCGGGACACTTATCTAAGATTCCGTGATTCCATAGTTATTCAGAGATCGTCTGAAAATCCCGTTGTTAGTCCTTTTTTTTTTAGGACTTAGAATGGAGGTAGACACGAATTATACTGACTGACGATCAAATAACCAGTACCGGTTATTTCTGTTGATGGGTCCTCTCTTATATTGGAAATTAGTGTGTCGAGAGTCATTCTAAAAAAAAAAAATTAAAATACTTACGTCATACTTTAAAAATAATAAAATCAGATAAAAACTATAATGAACATACACTTACAAAGTGTGTGGGAGGACTGAAGGATATTTTGGGACCAAATCCACCGGTTAATCATACGTGTACATTAGTGTTCACCTTAAGACTTTTATGAAAGCGGTAGCGATACCACGCTGAGGAACCTTTTCCTTTACCGTTGGGTGAGGTCAAAAGAACGAACCTCTTAGGGTACCTGTCTCCTCGAACCACCCGATGTCAAGTATACCAACGTTTGTCAACCTGTACTGACTCGTTGACTCGTACACCATGTTGAGAATGTAAGTTCATTCTTTATCAAACTCCTTCTTGTCTTCAAATTATAACTTGAATTATAAGTTAATTTTTTTCTACCCTTCGTGAGGTCCTTGTGAGCTGAGGGACTTGGAATGGAGAAGGGGAGTCTTTTTAGACGACTTTTTGTGTACTCCTCAGTCATCGTTATTTTAAGTAAGGAAACACTAAAGTCAGTCACGACGTCTATCTGATAATACAACATTCAAATAACCTGTGTTTTAGATTATACTAATCTATATACAAACCTAAAAAAACATTACTACTAATCTTAATACTAACACCAGGTAGACTTGCCATAGGTGATCTCAGTCCGTCATTCTTTAGAATCGTGCCAAATTTCGATAGGTACAGTAAACAAGAGTCCGTCCTCATATACCTGGTCAGACACGAGGAGGTATTACATAAAGTTTTTAAAACTTAACGTGATTTTGGTTCTAAGGAATTCCCGAGGGCAATGTTATTTACGACGATCTTTATCGTTAATAACCCCATACAAACAGACACAGAGACACGTATACACGGAAAGGGGTGACTCAATATTTTGGTATTAAGAAACGTAATTATGACTCTAAAACCTTGGAGTCATTATATAGGTGACGATTCTGTGGTGTGTTACCCTCAGAATGTACACTCATTTTTTACAACTTATTTCTAATCGGAACTAAATTCGTCGTAATGTTTATAGACTAAGACGTAAATAAAAAGTTAACAAGTATCAATGAGAAAATAATACATGAGCCGAACTCTGAAGATAAACTGGGATCTAACGAGTAATAATATCCTTTGTGTTGTATTTTCGGATGGAAAGACCTAAGATTATAAGTGGTCATTTTGGGACCTCAAAATATCTTTATCTATGTCCATAACTAAAGAGAGGTATTTCTAGTATTCCTTAAGTGCTAAAGAACCGGTAAAAATTAATCGTATTTTGTACGAAACAACTTACTTTACCACCCAAAGACTTAGAAATTTCTCTTTAATAATATCGGGTTGTTCTTTACATTTTTAGGTGCCTCAGATTCATTTTAAAAAAAGAGAATTTATTATACGAGAGTTTTAGAAATACGACTTCAATCCACCGTTTTATGAAAAGTAAAGAAGGGTACCATGACGTAAATCAAAAAGGCATGTAAATTTGGTACAGATGTTAACTGACTTACCAAGTTTCGTTATGTTACAATAATATTTCGAAAACGTTCCGACATCACTACAAAAAAAGACGGGAACATGTAATGAACAGTGACACCTCTTACATGGTCCTATTTGTGACTCAAGAATCGTCTTATCTCTCCAACAAAGGTTTACACACGGACCGTGTTTCTTTCTAAAGTGTGACTTAAACTTTGAGAGTCCAGAGTAAAACTATTCTTCCGAGGGAAAAGAATACTATCGTTTTGTTTGGACACACGGTGAACAGTGAGTGCTGGTGAACAATGAACCCCTTTGGTATATACGCAGTTCCTTCGTAGCAGAAGTTCCTTAATGGTTTTTAAAGGGAGACTTCGTTAATTAATTTCATCTGTATGTAGAGAGTCTAAATATTGGAATTGAGACAGTCATTAAATGACGTCCGGAGTTCACTGTTCGTCACACTCGACCTATCGTGTCACAAAAGGTTTCCAAGTTAACTTTCTAATTAAAATCAACCATTATTACAAACTTTGTGGGTCGTACGTTTTTCGAGGGGAAAGATCAGAAAGTTACGAAGAACAATGTAGTTTCTCTTTTTAAGACGTCGATATACAGAAATTATAGAGAAATTATGAAAGGTTAGAGAGACACCTTGTTTCTTTTCCGGAATCCGAGTCTCAAAAACCATCTATTGTGACAGATTGATCGGACTTATTGTGACTACCAAAAAATCTCCCCCCATACCTTTATACATTACAATAGAAGATAAATATTGTTAGTTATTATTCATAAAATTTAATTTCAAACGAACATATCTTATAAGTTTTTAATTATTTACCTAAATTCTTTCAGTAAAGTTGTCATTCCTTGTCCTTCATCCCTTACACTATATCGTGGAATGACTTTCCAACATACATCACCTTAGGTCTATAAGATTTCAGTTCCTTTCACATTCAGTGAGTCGACACAGACTGAGAAACACTGGGGTACCTGACATCGGGTGGTCCGAGGAGACAACTACCTTAAGAGGTCCGTTCTTATGACAATATCCATCGGTAAGGAAAGAGGTCCCCTAGAAGAGTTGGGTCTAACTTTGAGACAGAGGACGAACCGTCCGTCTAAGAAGTGACAGACTCGGTTATCCTTTCAGTTCTTTCACTGAAACCTGCCGAGAAACCTCTCCTGTACCATGTCTCAGTGTGTAAACCAACCCACTGGGTCAACAGAAGGGATATCACGTTACTACTTAAATCTGTGTCTAACTAACGGAAAACACTGAAACATCTTTCCGGTCGATTTCGACTAGGTCTTCTGAAATGCCGTACATGTTTACTCTTCCAAACTTATATGGTCTCCTTATTCGAGACTTGTAAATCACACAGATACTTAGAGGACCCTAGAACAATTATACGTGTAAAAGTAAAACACCCAGACCCTACTCCGAACTCTAAGTGGTAAAGAGTCCTTTTCAGGGAGGACGATTAGGTCTCATCGTTCCTTGTGTCATGTTAAGTTGTGACTTAAGGACTATTAAGAATGATTTTACGTCATCTCCTTCCTCGGAACCTATGTCACGTAACCTCTATCCGGTCGTTGTCATTCAGTTAAAGCATTGAAAATGACCCTAAAAAAACGATCTGGAGACATAATATTAAGTCACCCTTCGGTAGTGTTGTAACAGTACCTTCCCATGTGGGTGGGGATGTCTTTGTCTGACGAATCTGTCCTCCGTTTCGGTCCCACTTACAGTGTTTCTATATGTAAGTATACCTTTACAGGTCTGGACTCCCGTCCTCGTATACCCAATCCTGTCTTCTCGTGTCTTCACGATAGTAATACTCTCTTGTGACCCTGTGCACCCTTTTACATACCACACAATGATCTGTGTCGGACATTTTAGTCGTGTCTTTTTTCTGTCTCATCTCTACCCCTAAAGTTGAGAGGTCTGTAGACGACCTTCAGAGTAAGTCAATTGTCGTCTTACAGATTGTCCAGGAACTGACCGAAGCGATTGTCGAAGTAAAGGGTCTCCTCTTTTAAAGGGTCCCTTGACGATAGGCCATGAGTAAAAACCGGTTGGTCCTTCTTAATCAGCCGTAAAGTTGTCTCGATTCAGTAAATCCTCACTCTGTAGTATAGTAAAGTCAAAGACTATCCAACTCTCCCTTTTCTGTCAGTGTATATGATATTAAATAAATTAACCTAAGGTTTGTTAAACCTCTGTGAACTCTAGAAACCTTCCGTTTAAAAATAGTCGAAAGTTTTGAAGTCAAAACCAACCCATGATGTTTTACTAGATTTCCGTTTACTTTTATTCTCTATGGACCTTCAGTGACATGTATAAATCCTTTGTCGAACTACCGGTTTCTCTGAAAGTAACAGGTCCCTCGGTCACAAAAGAGGTAATAACCTATATTAGGGAAACGTCTCCTTTTAATTGTGTCACTGTCAACCTACTGGAGGTGAAACCGTAGGGACGAGGTCGCGGGACTTTATCGAAACATGGAAGTTTCGTAGGAAGAGAGAAAGTGGAGGTCCCGGAGGATGGACGTCGGTAGAAGAAACTCTTATAAAGTTGAACAACTTACAATTAAGGTTGAGTGGTAAACTACAGTCGAATTAGTATTTCATCCACAAGATCTGTCCAACGCACGATTCAGTGAAGTCAGTACAGGTTGAGACACTGGGATACCTAACGTCGGGTAGTCAAAGGAGACAGATACCCTAAAAGGTCCGTTGTTGTGACCTCAACCAATGGTAAAGGAGTAGGACCCCTAGAAGGACTGGGTCCCTATCTTGGACGTAGAGAATACAAAGAACGTCACCGAACACCCAAGAAATGATGATCACGGTGAACCCTTCGGGTAAGATCTATCCAACGACGACGGCGGCGACACAGTGAAGTCAGCACAGACTGAGACACACTGGGGTGTCTACCGTCGGGTGGTCCGAGGGAGCAGGGGCCCTAAGAGGTCCGTTCTTGTGACCTCACCCAACGGTAAAGGAAGAGGTTACGTACTTTTACTTTTCACTTTCACTTCAGCGAATCAACATAGACTGAGAATGGCTAGGGTACCTGATGTATGTCGGATGGTCCGAGGAGGTAGGCACCCTAAAAGGTCCGTTCTCTTGACCTCACCCCACGGTAGCGGAAGAGGTAGATCTAGGAGGATTTTGTCAGGTGTAAAAGGGTAATAAGTTTAGTAGAACACACAGGTAGAAAAGGTTGTTAATAATCCAAGTCCCTAGAACAGACAAAAGAAAAATAACATAAACGTCGTAAATTGGTTAGAGACCATCGAGTCTACCATTTCGCAGACGGATGTTACGTCCTCTGGGCCCAAGTTAGGGACCCAACCCTTCTAGGGGACCTCTTCCTTTACTGTTGGGTGAGGTCATGAGAACGGACCTTTTAGGTTACCTGACTCCTCGGACCATCCGATGTCAGGTACCCCAGCGTTTCCCAGCCTGTACTGACTAACTGAAGTGAAGTGAACGGTATAAAATCTTAGAATATATATAAACACGATACTTGCTTACTGTATTTCAGACATAGTAAGATTGGGGAATGCTAGTTTAGGAGATAGAATAATCATAGAAATAGGAGAATCCAAAATTATCACAAAGGATATGTAAAAATGAACAATTCAACTGAAATAAGAAGACAGGGAAGGGTGTGGGTGAAAATTGAAAAAGATGAACAAAAGAGTCTCTCTTTACTTCTTCTCTCTACTTGTAAAGTCAAGTAAGGAACTGAGAAAGAAAGTTTTTTGTACAGTCTAATGATTTATTTTACATTTTTCTTTTTTCATTGTTCTGTATTGACACAGGGATTTCTACTTGTAAGACTTCTCGTCTTTATCTTGTCCTAGAGTCTCACGATTCTAAAGAGGGTTAAGAAGACCCCGAAACCCAGAGTCCTGTTTTTTTTCATAGATATACCTCCAGTATCACCAATTTTAACGAGGTACAAAGCACCTCTGACTTGGGTTCAAGTAAGAAATTTTGACATCGAACCTTGTAGGAAAAAGACCGATCCTTTGTGAACATTTACTCACTAAGGACGTTAAATTCGAAGATATTTCGATTTAATTTCCCACTCTTGTCCGTGTTAGAGAATCAGTTCGGACCCGGTCCTACTGGTGGACAACCCACTGACCTGGAGTGTCCTGTCCTTAGGACTCGGTGTCGACACTCTGGTGCTCTTGAACCAAAACCTGGTCCCCGAATTCTCAGGAGAAATTTCCAACTTACAACATCCCTTCAAAGGTAACTTCTACTTTAAATTTCGGTTTGATAGCTTTGACTAACTCTTTTCAATGTTATACGTTCCAGTGTTTTAACCGTTAGTCTACTAATTAAGTAAGGTCAAGTTTACCTTTACTAAGTTTTGTCACTGAAATGTGACTCATAGAAATCCTAGAAACTTTTATTTACTTCTTTCGGGTTGTATTCCTTGTCTTTAATAGGGGTTTTTAAGTACCTTTCTTCTTTAATTCTTGTCCACCTCTAAAAATTTTCTCGGTTAATCATAATGACGTCACTTTTTGTGTCAGTGACTAAATTTTGTTTTTGTTATTGTTTTTATAGTTAGATCACCCCCTCAACTTTGTGATTTGTCCATTAAAATGTTGATACACCACTTACGTCAATACTTCTATTCGTCTACTTCTGTGTTTACGAGACTAGATCGGACCAAGAACCTCCTTTTTCTTTAGTATTTTCAGTTGTTCCAACTTGACAGAACTTCTTGTCTTCAATCATCCATTTCTCTCCTATAGACGGTCTCTACCTTGTCCGTTCCGCTCTTTGTCACAGATCTACTTGATCTTCGTCAAGTCACAATAACCTCGTTTTTCCTATTCATCTCTCCGACTGTTTATCCTGACCTCTCCGGTTTAGTACTTCCTAGAAACTGCGATACAAACCTTCGGGTCTAAAATAGAATCCCACCTTTTTCCGTCATAACCTCCCGTTGTACATTCCAAGTTGTACCATTTTAAATAAAAACTACAACCCAAGGAAAATTCTGACCCACCGTCTATTTAGTCTTCCCTAACCATTCTAGTCCCAGTCTCTTTAATCTATCTTCTGTCGAAATTATCCGGTCTAACCCTTACTATTACTGACGTTGTAAAAGAATAAGTAGAAACGTGAGGTTCGTGAGCTAAGTCTTAGACCGTGTCTCATCCACGAATTTAGTCAAGACTATTACACTAAAACGAGTTGACCTTCAGTTTATTAAACGTTTTAAGTATTTCCACCCCAGTAGTAATCGGTGTCTAGATATGTCAGTCTCCATTACACAGATTTCTATTTAGCCGTCTCCAAGACTAGTTGTATTTTGAAAACGTACCCAAAGTCTTTCTATCGATCTACTATAGAACGAGATTTACTAAGTAAAATTAGTGTATCAGGACCTCTATTCGAACGGTAACCGATTCCGAACCTTACTATAAACAGTACTGTCCTAAACTCGACACAGGTCTTAAAGACACACTGACCTGTTTAGGGTACGGTTTTCCAGTCTCCTCGTAAGGTAAGAGTAATATTGTGATCACACTCCTCCTTTTTTGTAAAGTAAATGTCCCATCCCCTTTTTTCGGACGTTTTACCATTTATACATATAACTATATTTGTGGAACGAACCTGTCGTGTACGAGGACGGAAACTTAGTGTGTCCGACGAAGGACGTGGATTGACAACCGTGCGTCGTTTACATTTTATAATCGTTATTATTAATGTGAGACGTATACGAATTACAGATAGTTATTTCGTTACCGAGAATTTAAGGGAATTCGAAGAAAGGTAATCTTCGTCATTTAATTTATATATATAAGTTTGTTTAATTTACGACGATTGTCGAAAAGATTAAACATTTGTGAACGTATTTGTACTCGAAATAGTTTACGAATTAATTAGACTTTACGGTTGAATTTTTCACTTCATTACTTGTTATTCGTATAATGGTGGAATCCTATAATAAGGTAGACCCACAAAAATGTTCTTCAAATTTCTATATGAAAGACATATATGATCGATTTCAACACTTTTTAGTTAGTCGAGAATCCCTAATTCTTGTCAAACCCTAACTTGTTCCAACCAATCCAAAGACTTATTTGATAAATTACTTTTTCTTTTAGAGTATCCAAAAATTATTCGTTAAGTGAAAATTCAGTTACTTTCACTCCAGACTTAAAATATGTAAACTCAAAAGTGAATAACGTTATAACGGTTGATAAAACGATGTTAAATTCATCGTTTTCATTAAACGTCCTGAGATTGAAATATTTAAATCCTAAATATAGTCAAGAAAAATTTTTAGATGATCTTTTATAAGGTAAAATTTTCAAAAGATATTAATAACGAAAAATATTTTAAAACTATATCTATAACATTTACTATGTATTTTACACCCTCAACGACGGAATCTGTTTAAGTGGAAAATAAAAGAGAGTAGCGTGTATGATTCGTAAGTTTTTGTGAGTTCTATTGACAATGTGTTTACTTGTCGGTATATTTATACTCTGGATGGTAGTTCACTCCTTTTTGATGTTGGAGAGGATACATAACCCAAAAGACCACCGAGTCTACCATTTCTTAGACAACCGTTACGTCCTCTGGACCCAAACTAGGGACCCAGTCCTACTAGACCTCTTCCCTTACCGATGGGTGAGGTCATAAGAACGGAACTCTTAGGGTACCTATCTCCTCGGACCGTCTGATATCAGGTACCCCAGTGTTTCTGAACCTGTACTGAAATACTGATTGTGAGGAAACATAAGTATTGAGAATAAACAATTTATCTTTTGTATTCACTAACTTTGTCGGGGATGATAGATACTCTACGAAGTTGAAACAATGGGTCTAGTACTGCTTAGGGATTTCATAATAATCAGTTTCTTAGTACGTTTGAATTTGGATCTTCATCAGAATCTTTATTCAAGAGATTTGAGTAGGTAAAATATCTTACCTTCAATTCGGGATCTCTATTAGTATATCTATGTTACTAAGTGTTATCTCCACTTGTTCTTTAAAGAACACAGGGGTAACGATTCGGTGATACCAAGAAAGTAAGGAATTTTGTACGCAGCTAGGACTCTATATCTATTGGTAGAAAGACCCCGTCACAAAACCGTAAATACGAAGAAGGATTATCATCATACCGTATCTGGTTAGAAAGATCGGGTGACTACTCTTACGATACATCCTGTCTTAGTCTTCAGAGTCACTTTAGCTCCATCTAATGTAAATAACGAAGGGGAAATAGAAAACCGGACGGTGAGATAGTCTCTTCCTTTAATTGAACCAGACCGTACTGAGTGAGAAGTGTCTTGGAACAAACGACGAGTCTTGATACAAGAAGAGGTCCCCTAACATTATACTGAAAAACTATAATAAAAAAAGGGGATCATAGAAGAACTAACAATGTTGATTCGACTGGTAAGACATTAATCCACTTATCTCATAAAGGTTCCTAAACACAGAAATTCCGTTCCAGATTTATACGAGAAAGAAAACCTTTGAAAGAAACGGAAAATTTTCAAGATCGTTAATTATTAACCCATAAGATGTTCTAATACATAATGATTAGAGACTCAACCGTCTTAAGTACAGTAGTCTGACGACTAAAATTTGTACGTTACTAAACATTTCACACAAGTTCATAAAAGACGAAAAGGTAGAAAACCGAAGATATAGAGAGTAGAACTAAAAGACCCGTCTTCAACAAGAGTAAAAGAGAGAGTTCTATTGAAAAAAAAAAAAAAAAAATTCTGTATCCATTTTTAGATTTCGTTTTATGACTTTAGAGACACCAAAAACAAAGGAGAGTAGACAGACAGTGGTCTAAAGCGAAGGAAGGATCAGTGTAGACTGTAAAACGAACTAAGACAAAACGAAGTATCTTAAGTCTTTAGTAAGAAGTAATAGAGAAGATGTAAATGTTTTTCAAATGAGAAGAAACACTAAAAGTAGTGGATAATAATTCCTTCTCAGACTCGTACAATTAAAAAGAGGATACTATGGATGAACCAATACTAAGACTGGTGTGATAAGATGTCCATGTCCACACCATGGTTCTGAAGTAAGTAAGTAAGTAAATAAGTTGTTAGTAGTGGTTCGTGAATGACCGTCCTTCTACATCCTCTACGATCACATTTTGCTTGTTCACATGACAAGAGTACCGTAAATAAAAGATCACTTTCTATGTCCTTTTATATACAAAATATATACATATACACACACATATATATATATTATAGTCATTCAACATTAGTTATACTTTATTAGTTCTCATTGTGATTACCTACCTCCGTCCCACACGCACTGGTTTACGTAAACTTATCACTGAAGTCACTATTTTCACGATCAATGAGTCAGTTTAGACTGAGAGATATTGGGGTTTTCGACATCAAGTGGTCCGAGGAGACAGGTATCTTAAGAGGTCCGTTCTGGAGACCTCACCCAACGGGAAGGTAAGAGGTCCTCTAAAAGAAATGTACACCTAGTTTGGACTCAGAGGATGTAATGTCCATCTAAGAAATGATCCCATCCCACACACATTAGTTTAAGTAAACTCATCACTGAAGTTTCTATTCTTCCTAGACCAATAAGTTTCTATTACATTCTACAGAATCCGTTGTCCTTGGTCGTACACATTTTAAAACACCTCCTATTCCTACTTACACGAAACTCTGAGACCAAGTCTTAGAGTTACTAATGGATACGGTAAATTTTTTACTTATAAGGAGTAGGAACGTCGGTAAAGTCTCATAGGAATAACCTATGGGAGATTGGAGACACCTGTAGGAGAGAAGACCCACGGAGCGTAGAGTCCGTGTAGGTGGATCATAAAAAAACACCATGAGGTCACTCTGCAATTTTTCATTACTGTAGTGAAACGGTTGTTTCCAGGTATATCAGTTCCGATGCCAAAAAGGTCATCAGTACATTCGTACACTCCCGACCTCGTATTTTTTTTGTTGTTGTTTTCTCTCGATTTATTAACTACGAAAGTCTGACCACGACCTCTTCTGAGAACTCTCGGAACCTCTCGTTCCTCTAGTTTGGTTAGATAAAATTTCCTTGAGCCGGGACTTATGAATAACCTTCCTGAGTACGATTTCGAGGTTATGAAACCGATGGACTACGTTTTTCTCGGCTAAGTAACCTTTTCTGGGACTACGACCCTTTCTGACTTCCGTCCTCCTCCCTCGCTGTCTACTAATCTACCAACCTACCGTAACGACTAAGTTACCTGTGCTTAAACCCGTTTGAGGCTCTCTACCAATTAGTCCCTTCGGACGTCACGACGTCAGGTAACCCAGAGTTTATCAGTCTGTGCTGAACGACTGACTTGTTGTCGTTTCACCTTGTACAAATAAGTGAGGGTGAGTTCCGTTCTTCGTTGACCGTCTTTCTCATAAATCCCTTTAGACCACAAAGGAAGACGGAAAAAAAAAAAAAAATGAGTGTCAAATGAAGTCATTTTTGTACATTTTCCTTTGTTTCCGGTTGAAAATCAAAATAAAAAATTATTTCAGACAAAGCGTACCCAAGGTTCGGGAGGTCCGTGGGGCCTTGAGATATCAACAAAAGAATAAATGTGAGTCACCTCTTAGAGTTTTCGGTCCCTCCGAAGATATGTATCTGACGACACTCTTCAGTCAGAACATAAATAATTAAAACTATGTGTACGCGCATCCGGAATCCCGTTACTCAAATAAATTTGTTCATCTTTATTATGTATTTATTGGTGTAACAGGGGATTAGGTATCTCCATTAATCAGGGTGTCTTACCGTTACTTCGAAGTACTAAGATGGACATACGACAATCCTTTCTTCCTTTAAGGTGAATGATCGATCTTATAAATACTATAAATTCGTGTTACTACACCTTATCCAATATAAATAAGTGAACCTCTCACCAAGATAAGTGGAAGTTAGAAGGATCAAAAGATAAAAAACATAGCAATCCTAATAAAATATCATTCGGGATCCTTTTAATTCCTTCTTTTTTTACCTTAGGTAACCGTTCTATACCCTCGAGTCTCTTCATTTACTTATTTCCTATTCCATTCCTTTGGTTACTTATTGTCCCCTGTTATCGAAGTCTCTTAGAAACATTGTCCTTAAGACACTATCAGAAAGAGTCTAAGATGATAACTTCACTTATACGGGTTTGAAAGAGACAGAAACCTGGGAAAAAGAGTCTAGACTTAAATATTCTACATCGTGTTAACCGAAACGGACCCGTTGTCCTGTCCAGAATCTGATCCCTCTCGACCCGTATAAAATTTTAAAATAAAATAACTTCATGTCAACTAAACCCCGAAAGGTCCACCGAGATCTCCATTTCTTGGACAGACAGTAACGTCTTCTGGGACCAAGATAGGGGTCCAACCTCTCTAAGGGACCTTCTCCCGTACCGTTGGGTAAGGTCATAAGAACGGACTTCTTAGGGTGCCTGTCTCCTCGGAGTACCCGATGTCAGGTATCGCAACGTTTCTCAACTTATACTGACGTCACTGAATCGTACGTTGGACACATCTTGTGGATGAAATAATAATTCGACTGTAGTTTATCACTCAACTTTAATATGATAATATATATGTGTAAGAAAAGAAGTATAAGAAACGGTAATACCAAATAGTATCCTGTGACTTGTATCAAGGGACACGATACGTCATCCTAGAACAACAAAGACATAAGACATATATTATCAAACGTAGACGATTAGGGTTTAAGGGTTAGGTAGGAATGGAGTGGAGGAGAGGAAGAACCATTGGTGTTTAGACAAGAGAGACAGACACTTAGACAAAGTATGTATCCAGTAGACACAGTAGCAAATCTAAGGTGCACATTCACTATAGTATACCGTAAACGGAAAAACAAAGGTCCTGTAGACCTAATTTCAGAGATAATCCGAAATAAGTCACTTTCTCAAGATGTACAACATCATCCATCTTATTACCAGGAAGTTTTTAAGGGTACGGGATTAGGGTCATACACATTTGAATTCACATATTCGAATGTACTGTTTGTCAATGATTTAAACATCTACCTTAATTAAAAAGATTGAAGACTAGAATTTGATTCCTCTAATAGGACTTAATAAAGGTACCCGAGTTTCACAATTCTTCCCAAGAATTTACACCTTTCTTCATTCTCCTCTATTAATTAGTCTCCTTATTTACGGATACTTTCTTTCTATGTTTATTTACTTTGTAACGACCTAAACTTCTACTTCTTTCCCCTATTCTTGGTTCCTTATCTCCTCCGAAGACCTTCGACCTTTCCTGTTTCCATATCTAAGAGGGGATTTCTAATAGGGAAAGCTATTCTTACGTCGGGAGAGTAGTAATCATAAAATTGAGTAACTATGTTTAAAACCTGAAAACTAGAGGTCTTACTTTTCTATTATTTAAACATAACAAATTCGGTAATTCAAACGTCATTAAACAATTTCGTCGTCATCTTTTAATTATGTTAATTGGAAATCCTTTTTCTGGTAAGTTAAAACGTTATTTATAAACTAGTAACTTTCCGGTTTGAGTTTTATAGAGATATACACTATATCTCTATAAGGTAAGGTGGTCTTGTTTTCTTTGTTCATTCTTGTTTTAAAGACTAAGACTTAACAAAAAATACAAGTGTGATAAAAAGATGAGTCTTTGGTATGTCTACTGTGAGTGTGTTTATGGTTACAGATCCTAATCTGTCATTACATCTTTATGGGTAGTAAGGTTTACTTTACTGATTTATCTTTTTGCCACTTAATAAAGTGTTCTAAGGAATTAAGAAGTGGAAGAGAGTCCTAGTTTATTGAGTTTCGTAATAAGACGTATGCTACACGTGTCCATTGTACCAGTAAGACATGATCTTGAAGAAGTAAAAGACAGTAACAAAATCTTGGTAAGACTCCAGATGTTACAAAGTGACAAGTCCAATAATTTTTATATATTCCAGGTTCTTTAAGACGTACACTACCAATTAAAATACAAAATCGAACTGACCCGGTATCTCACGAGTCTATAAACCAGTTTGTAAAAACACCCAAAGACATTCCCACAAAAACCTTCTCAAATTGTAAATTTAGTTATACAAATTATTTCGTCTAACGGGAGAGATTACCCTCACCCGGAGTAAGTTAGTTTCCATACTTATCTTGTCTTCCGACTGGAAGGGTGCTCATTCCTCTTTAAGAAAGACGGACTGAGGGAAGTTCGACCCTGCGGTCAAAAAAAGGACGGAAGTCCTAGGTCCACTTTGTAGTAAAGTATGACTCAGAACTCAAACGGTCGGAAATCTGACCTTAAATATAGTAATCGAGAGAACGGAGAGTCTGAAAGTCTGAATCTGAATTTCCGTGTGGTTACCTAGAAGACCTAGGTTGCACGGTTGAAGTCTAGAGACCTGAATAGTCGAAAGTGTTGACACGTTGAGTTAAGTAATATTTGACATAATATATATACACACACACACACACACACACATACATATATGTGCGTGTATATATATGTATTTATATATGTAGTACCTACGATTCAGTGAAGTCAAAACAGACTGAGAAATGTGGGATACTTGGCATCGGACGGAGATAGGTACCCTAAGACGTCTCTCTCATAACCTCACCCAACGGTAAGGGAAGAGGTCCCCTAGAAGGACTGGGTCCTTAACTTGGGTGTAGAGGATGTAGAGGACGTAACCTTCTCCCCAAGAAATGGTGATCGCGGTGGACCCTTCAGGTGTATATGTGCGTCTGTGTCTAACTAAAACAAAGAGACCTCTTTGGACTGGTTTGATACCACATTCTTTTTTAATAGAAAATACTATTGACCTTTAAGATAATGATAATTCGTATAAATGAATTTCTCCTTTTTTTTATAACGGTGATAGTAGATCAGGAAGTCCTAAAATTTTTATTACGTACTAATAACATTTTTGTTTTGTTTTATATGTTTTTTAGTCTTTTCACATTTTTAACGAGCAGAACGTATGGTTCATATTGATGGTAAATATATATCCACACACAAACGCAACTAAATATACGACAGAAGTAGTAATTACTATGTTAAACTCATAGGAATTAAAGTTATTTGTTTGAAGAATTAATAAAGGTACTTATTGTGTGGTTAAAGTATAGTAAGGTACAAAATTCAACAAAGATTAGAAAATACATTAGTTGTTGTGTTTCTGTCTGTACTTTCAACACATAGTCCGTTCAAGAACCCTCTCCTTAAATACCCATTTTCATAACAACTTTTTACTGTTTAGTATGATATGAAGATCTCGGTAATCATACAGTAGTGATTCACTTAACTTCGTTCGATTATTCAAACTATTACGGAAGATGTTTCTTCCGTAATAGAGATGTTTTCTTTGATCTTCAGTGTTTACCCTACACTACAGGTTTTAATACCTACCAACAGAAGTCCCCCTTTTTTTTTAGTTCTCTTGAAAGTCCTTTACCTCCCTTTCTAGATTTTGGATCGAGGTGATTACGGTCGTTCACCAACGTCCTATATCAACGGTCAGTAAATTTCCCCTGGTCTAACAGAGGACAAACGACGACGCCTCTGTCAGACCCACGTAAAACCGAAAGTGTGATCGGTTAAGACTTAGTGAGAAGGACCGAGCACGACGAAGAGAGAAACAGGTCAGGGGAAGTATTTAGTATGTAGTACACAATCTCTTTTTACGATCGGTCAAAGACCCTCCTCTCTCCGTAAATTTTTAGTTTAGTGATTAAAAAGATAACGAACAGTAATTAAAAATTCCGAAATTTTACGGAGTTCCTTTTATATAGAAAACACAGTCATTTTACGTAAATTACCTAATTCTTATTTACATACAATATATAAACACATATATACATATATAATATCTATCTATCTATCTATCTATCTATTAGAAATGTGTTCTCATTAATATAAAATCAAGAGGGATTGTCCCTTTAGGTTTCTGTGTATTAGATATAAGGGATAAAAAGTGTACTTATTTAAACGGTTAGAGATCGTTCACGGTTTACGTTTAAATAATATTAAATTTTAACCGAGATATTACCCGAGACACTGTTTTGTATACTAAATTATAAGAAGTAATACCATAACAAATACAAGATAACCTTTCAAGGAAATAATGATAAATTGGTGTAATTAAAAGGGATTCCTTACACTGATGGGTAATTAAGAAATTTATCTATACAGTGGAACCTGACTGACTTCTTTACTCAAATTAGAAACCTTTGGTCTACTACAGAATCCTTTTTCTTTCATCCTCTATAGGTAAGACACATTATTTTGTGGTGTCCCATCCTCCATTCCTCACTCACGTGTTCAAGAGAAATAGACAAACGAAAGACCTCAACACCAACGGACACCATTTAACGTTAGACTTTTATAATTCACCTTTAAGGGTCTTTATTTGTTAAGTATTCAAACGTCAGTACACAACAAGACTCAACGTTCTACCTTAGGGAACCTCGGGACGTGGTAGGACGAGGTAGGAAGGACCCTAGGGGTTGGTAGTTGTAGAAGACAAGGACTGTAGGTTGACGGTTGTAGGAGTACCGAGTTACTAGGTCCTAGTGGGTCTCGTCTACTAGAAGGAAGACTGTATACAGTCTTTATTCTCGTATTCTTTAGAAAGAATTAGTAAGTAAAGATCTCGATTTGTAAGTTATTAATAAAGATTCGTCTTATATAAGAAAACCGAAATAGAGAAGTGAAGTAATGAAAGGGTGTATTAAGTATCTTGAAAATAGTCACATCTTCGTCCCAGTCTTCAGATTTAGGAACTCATAGGACGGTTATTTAGTAATGTCTAAAGGATAAGTCCGAAGTCAATACGTGTTCCGTTTTTGTCATAAATGTGTTTACAGTGGCAAAGTAAGGCTGTAAGTGAGTTGTATATAAGTGATCTGTAGACCCTCCATCCCTCGACAGTACTCTGTTATTTACACATAGTAAAGAGAATCCTCTTTAACGTCTGTTGAATCATTCGGATCAGAAAGAGGATAAAGTGTGGTAAAGAGAGAAGAAAGGACCGAGATCGGGGTGACCAAAAAGGTGAAGTGTAGAAAGTTACGACGACGACGATTCAGCGAAGTCAGCACAGACTGAGACACGTCGGGGTATCTGCCGTCGGGTGGTCCGAGGGGGCAGGGACCCTAAGAGGTCCGTTCTTGTGACCTCACCCAACGGTAAAGGAAGAGGTTACGTACTTTCACTTTTCACTTTCACTTCAGCGAGTCAGCACAAGCTGGGAGTCGCTGGGGTACCTGACGTCGGGTGGTCCGAGGAGTCAGGTACTCTAAAAGTACCTGACTCCTCGGACCATCCGACGTCAGTTATCAATTGAGGATTAGTCTATTGAGGAAAGGGTAGAAAAGAAACTCATTCGAAAAACTGAAAGTTCTGATCCATTCTAAGGAAAGCGTTCACAAGAAAAACGTTTAATATTAATACATTTGTATACGTATACTGTGGTGGAAATACCGTCTTTCACTTCTCCTTGATTTTTCGGAGAACTACTTTCACTTTCTCCTCTCACTTTTTCAACCGAATTTCAAGTCGTAAGTCTTTTGGTTCTAGTACCGTAGACCAGGGTAGTGAAGTACCGTTTATCTACCCCTTTGTCACCTTTGTCACACTCTGAAATAAAAAGACCCGAGGTTTTAGTGACGTCTACCACTGACGTCGGTACTTTAATTTTCTGAGAATGAGGAACCTTCTTTTCAATACTGGTTGGAACTGTCATATAAGTTTTCGTCTCTGTAATGAAACGGCTGATTCCGGGTAGATCAGTTCCGATACCAAAAAGGACACCAGTACATACCTACACTCTCAACCTGACACTTCTTCCGACTCACGACTTCTTAACTACGCAAACTTGACACCACTACCTCTTCTGAGAACTCTCAGGGAACCTGACGTTCCTCTAGGTTGGTCAGGTAAGACTTCCTCTAGTCAGGACCCTAAAGAAACCTTCCTTACTACGATTTCGACTTTGAGGTCATGAAACCGGTGGAGTACGTTTCTCAACTGAGTAACCTTTTCTGAGACTACGACCCTCCCTAACCCCCGACCTCCTCTTCTCCTACTGTCTCCTACTCTACCGACCTACCATAGTGACTGAGCTACCTGCACTCAGATTCACTTGAGGTCCTCAACCAATACCTGTCGCTCCGGACCGCACGACGCTAAATACCCCAGCGTCCCAGCCTGTGCTGACTCACTGACTTGACTTTGTAATCTTACTAAGAAAGTACCTGTAGATAGAACAGATAGAGATAGAACAGATAGAGGGAGAATTGGACTTTAGAAGTACTTTTATCCCCGAACGGAAAGAAAACATTGTTGTAATAGGGACACAACGAATCTTTTACTTTTTTGTACCACCTTTCCTATGAGTGTCTTATCAGTCACTCAATTTTAACATTTATTAGTTGAACTTACATGTTGTATTGACTCCGCAGTTCCGAACATGTATGTATGGTTTTTGTTTGTTTGTACCGTTTTATTGTTACGCTCACTTAAACTCTACTCACTACATTTTTTTATGTCCGAATGTACATTAAAGTCAGTTTCTACTTCCCACGGTACCCGGTTCACATTCTCTCTACTTCAATGACTCCTCAGATTATTCTACATCTTCTAAACCTATTCATCAAATATTTTTTGTGACCCGAGAAGTATCGTACAATGTTTTGAGGTGGGGTTGTAAACTTTTTTTCGGAAAAAAAAAAAAAAACCTACCCACTCTTCATCTAAATAATTATAGGAGACATTTCTGCAACGACCTTTTATTCCGTGTTCTCCTACCAGAACAGGGTCCAGAGTCCACTCAAGGACCTTATCAGGTGGTTCCCTCCCAGGAACTCAGGTCCGTCCTTTCGTGACTTCTCACTCAGTATTATTTCCCTTTCGTCTCTATGTGTAAGGTCTCTCTTGAGCCGGGGAGAGTCTACCAGGGATCCTCTTTGTGTGAGGTCTTATAGTCAATTTCTACTGATTGGCATCCTATTCGTTCTCATTACTCTCGAACCTGGTCCACCAATTCACCAGGTTTGCCTTTTCCACTTCCTCACTAATTAGACTCTTCAAAGCAACCGTCATCGACCCGTCGTTTCTGTGTACACGTGTCTGTATGTCTCACCTAAAATACTGTCTAAGATAAGTCTCCTGTTTGTTTTCTTTTGTTTCTACCGAGGTTCTAAAGTGCAATTACACTATCGATAAAAAGTAATTTATCTAACTTGATATAAATAGATATTTGATATAGTAAACAATAGTTGACAATTGATACTTCTTGACACGTATTAATAAATATTCGGAATAAAACAAACTCGAAGTTTTGTTGTACTTTCTCCGTGATAAAAAGAGGTACCTCAACTCCGTTAACGGTCCTCAGGACAGTAATATATTCCCCGTATTAGTCCCATGTCTAAGTCAAAGAACAGAGTTTTCAAGATAGGTCCGGGTATTTGACGGAGCGAGATGTGAGACAGAGAAAACCTCTCCAACCGTAAAACACATTATGACATAATTGGAGTATAATTAGATTACAAAAGAAGTACGATCTATTTTATTATTACTCAATACAAAGTTATTCTAAACGGGATCTTATTTTGTGACTTCATCCATTTCAAACGAAATCCGAAATAAACGGATCGAGAAAGTTGAGAGGGAGAGTGAGGTGTCTCGGAGTCCGAGTGAGACCGACGAGTGAGTTTTACGTGGGAGATTTATGAAGAGGACACATGAGTGTTGTTTGTCAGGTATTACCAAGATGACGTCAACCCCTGGAAGCGTTTCTCAATCACAGAACCAGGTAAGTAAGTTATCTAGAGGGAAAGCCTAACCTAACCCATGATTGAATTAAGTCTGATTAATTGTGATTTCACAATTACACACAATTGGTCGGAAGAGTTTTCGGACGTAAAATTGAAATTTGAATTATGAAAGTAGATCGTTCAAAGTTATAAACGTACGTGATTTTGGAGGTATAATTTTTACCCATATTTATAATAACGAAACCAATTATATTGTCACCACCAAATCACGGAAGTTGGGGTGGTCGGTTCTTTTTATTTTCATCGTTCCGTGTACTCCCCCTTTTTATTTTAGATCAGGAGACTCATTAGGTAAAATTTTAGATGACGAGTCTGGGATCCTTTATTAATTATCTAATCAAAGTCTGTGACCATCATTTCTACTTACCCACCTATTTTCCCTCTTTAGAATCGATTGGAATTTTTTTACTTTTGTATGTCTGTTGGTGATTGAGGGGGGGTCGGTACTTCTATTTCGATAGAGACCGAACTTACTCAGGTTTCAAGATCAGGAGTCTGTCAAATTAGTTCTCACGTAACCTGTGTTCAATAAACGAACCTGAATCTGGACCCCCATCGGGACTTATCGGAGGAACTTAAACCTACTAGTTTCCTCTTTTATCTCTAACTACTGAGGAGGAACCTTCGTCAACCAAATTAGCGTCACACCAACACAAAGGACCACGGTGGACCTGAACTTTACAGGGTGTGACTCGTGGTCACTTTTTACCGGAAAAGTAAAGTGAATCCTAAGAGAGGCTAGAAATTACGGAAGGTATTAATTCCTGATTGATGGTTCCGTACCCCGTAAAGATCCCCTAATTACCGGTCGACCCTCAACTACCGGGTCTCGGTTCACCCCTGAGTAATTGGAGTCGACCAGTAATTAAGGAATCCATGACGGACCCCAATCCCTGTCCTCCCTCCCACACTCACTCCTTCATCTCACCGCCACCCCCTACGTTGAGTACAACTACCATAAAGGTCCTTTTCTTTCTTCACTTGAAAATTTATACGTCTCCGTGTCTTGCAGAGGGAACCGTTACGTCCTACGACAGAGGTCGTAAAGTTGACGTAGCACAGTAGTCCAGAGGGTGGAGCACCTCCGAAAAAGTGACACCCACGATTGCAATCTCTCTCGTCTCTATTTGCTCTGTCCGAGACTTCACCGTTACCTCCACTTCTCGGACCCTATACGATTTACTACTTCAATTTTCCCAATATAAAGTCCGGTTAGCTCGTAGTGGAAAAGACTTAGTGTCGGAATTGCATCCGTCCCTCCCATTGTGATCATATAAAATAGGACAATAAGGAGGGAGGGAGAGATGGAAGTCTTATAAGTGGTCTTTCATCTTCTGTAAATTTTTATACACGACGTCTCTCACCACCTTTATCTCGAAGATAATGTACCGACCATCCTTACATATGACCTTGTTGGTTAATCTCTTGTTCACCTATTGTCGATAACTTTTGACTTTGGAAGTACGGGGTACTAGGTCTTAAGGTGAGGAGGTGTAGTAAAGGTCTTTCTTGTTGAAATGTATGTACTCGTGTCTAAACTCTTCGTTCCTGCACAACCCGTTCCCCATACTCCTTATCTTCTAGTATAAGGGGCGTGGTCCTCATGGACTTCGGTACACGAATCTATAGCCCTTAACTTTTCAGGATACCCGTTTGTGACGGACGTTTACTACCGTGTTTCATTACTGTCATTGTGTAATAGGAGATCACCCTCAAGTAAATTCCTCTCCTCAATTACGGAGACACCCAGACACCAACACTCTCCACCCCCGTCTCCTATCACGGGGTCGACCCACTAAGACTCTCTTAAAAGTTCTAAACCAAGAACCTTCACGTCTATTGGTACTTATGGACTATAAACACGACACTCTACAGATAGAGGTACTTAATCTATAGGAAGATTTTATAAATGTAACCTCAACCGAACTCTTGTCTGTGTATTCTTGGAGTTTCAAGTGTTTCAATTTTATTCAGACTAAAAGGACCACCAGGTCACCGATTCTTAGGTGGTCACGTCCCCTGTGCCCAAGCTAGGGATCAAGTCCTTCTAAAATGTACGGAACCCCGTTGAATTCGGGTACACGGTGTTTGATGACTCCGACATACGATGTAGGTGACTTCGGACTCACGGGATCTCGGGTGCGATGTACTATTCTCTTCGGCGGTGTCACTCTTCGGACACGTGACGTTGACGTCCCATCTGGGACCCCGAGTGACTTCGATGTCTTGTCGACGAGCGTCGGCACTTCTGGTGACCCGATTTGTATTTAGTTACTTATTTATTAATTCTCAGACACATAACGGGGCGAGACAACAAATGCTCGATATATTTTGAAGTTCTTTTAACGGATTTAGGAGACTTGAAGTAGAGTAGATATTTTAATCCTGTGATCATAATGAACTAAGTATCTAACCACAATTTTGATTTTTTACTGAAGACATTTTCCAGCCAAGTACTATTCGGTAGTTATTTACAGGTAATAATAACGATAAAAATTTTATTATGATAATAAGAATGTTGAGCAAAAGTAACTCACCCTGACTTTTAATCTTAACCAAGGAGAATCACTGATACTGTAATTAGTTTTTCCACTAGACACCTCTAATTCAATGAGAGATCTCAGTTCAAAGTAATAAACAATTTACTCAAATCCTTATTTGACTCTATAAAATACAGTTTTTATCTTTTTTTTTCATGATAGTTTATTCAAAATAGATTGGAGAAAATAAGAGGAACAGAAGTAGTAGTAACGGTACACATAAAATAAGTATAATAAAGTCAGGTTATTTATACCTAAATTGGATATACGTTACCACAATATCCACCTTACTATCTCATAATAAACAGTCAATAAACAGTCATTAGTGATAAGGGTAAAACTACAGTTTGCCAAAAGACTAAGAAACAGTATGAATACTATAAATAGTAACCGGGTCTTTTCTTCGACTAAAGAAATGAAACGACGGATCGGTTCCACTATCAATGTTAGTACCTACGAAAGACTGTACTGTGTTATAAGAGATCAAGTATGTAGTCTTTGTACCTAACGTTTTTGTTAGTGATATTATTTTGTACTGGGAGATTAAAACGACAACGTTGACGTGAAAGTATATCATCATTCTGTATAAGTCCCGTCACTTTTGTGGAAAACTTTATAAACGATTTCAAAGAGTACTATAAAACCGGTGACAAAACGTAATTCTTGTAATCTAAGTTTATATTTTAATCAACGAGTGAGTATAGGCTGAGAAACACTGGGGTGTCTGACATCGGACAGTCCGAGGAGACAGGTGCTTTAAGAGGTCCGTTCTTATGACCTCGCCTAACGGTAAGGGAAGAGGTCCTCTAGAAGGGTTGGGTCCTTAACTTAGTCCAGAGAACGTAACGTCCGTCTAAGAAATGGTAGACTCGGTGTTCCGTTCGGGACTTAATAAATGTTAAACTAAATAAATAAAGTACGGTTCCATACTTTTCTTGGATTCATAGGTAGTTGTCTACTTACCTATTTCTTTTACACTACATATGTATCTGTCTAAAATAAAAGAACCCGAGGTTTTAGTGACGTCTACCACTGACGTCGGTACTTTAATTTTCTACGAACGAGGAAGCTTCTTTTCGATTTTTGATCTGTTGTATAATTTTTTGTCTCTGAAGTGAAACGGCTGTTTCCAAACATATCAGTTTCGATGCAAAAACAAAAAAAAAAAAAGTCGTCACCACATGTTTACACTCTCAACCTGGTATTTCTTCCGACTCGTGGGCTCTTAACTACGAAAACTTGACACCACAACTTCTTATGAGAACTCTCAGGGAACCTGACGTTCTTCTAGTTTGGTCAGTTAGGATTTCCTTTAGTTGGGACTTATAAGTAACCTTCCCGACTACGATTTCGACTTCGAGGTTATGAGACCGGTGGACTACACTTTTCGGTTGTGTAACTTTTCTTACACTATCGTCCTTTCTAACTTCCATTTTCTTGTTCCCCAACAGTCTCTTATTCTACCGATCTATCGTAGTGACTGAGTTACTCGTACTTAGACTCGTTTGAGACCCTCAATCACTTCCTGTCTCTTGACCACACAACGTCAGGTGTCTTAACGTGTCAAGTCAAGTCAAGTCAACGAGTCAGCACAGGTTGAAAAACGCTGGGGTACTTATTGTGGTGTGGTCCGGAGTGATAGGTAGTGGTTGAAGGCCTCAACTGAGTCTGAGTGCAGGTAACTCAGTCACTACGGTAGGTCGGTAGAGTAGGAGCCAACAGGGGAAGAGGAGGACGGGGGTTAGGGAGGGTCGTAGTTTCAAAAAAGGTTACTCAGTTGAGAAGTGTACTCCNGAAGGTTTCTTTAGGGTCCCACTAGAGGAAGTCTTACCTGACCAACCTAGAGGAACGTCAGGTTCCCTGAGAGTCCTCAGAAGAGGTTGTGGTGTCAAGTTTTCGTAGTTAAGAAGAGGTGAGTCGAAAGAAGTGTTAGGTTGAGAGTGTAGGTATGTACTGGTGTCCTTTTTGGTAGTAGAACTGATCTGCCTGGAAACAACCGTTTCATTACAGAGACGAAAAGTTATACGATAGATCCAACCAGTATTGAAAAGAAGATTACTCATTTGCAGAAAATTAAAGTACCGACGTTAGTGGTAGACGGCACTAAAACCTCGGGGGGTTTTATTTCAGACTGTGACAAAGATGACAAAGGGGTAGATAAAGGGTACTTCACTACCCTGGTCTACGGTACTAGAAACAAAAGACTTACAACTCGAAATTCGGTTGAAAAAGTGAGAGGAGAAAGTGAAAGTAGTTCTCCGAAAAGGAGAAGTGAAAGACGGTATTCCCACCACAGTAGACGTATAGACTCCAATAACTATAAAGAGGACCGTTAGAACTGAGGTCGGACACGAAGAAGGTCAGGTCGGAAAGAGTACTACATGAGACATATATTCACTTTATTCGTCCCACTGTTATATGTCGGAACTGTATGAGGAAAAGGATAAACCTTGGTCAGACAACAAGGTACAGGTCAAGATTGACAAC